>ONZH01003450.1:0-24905 GCA_900303285.1 Rhinella marina
CAACTATAAAGATGGGGTAAGTGTCTCACATGTGTCAGTCCTTATTGACAATGAAAACACAAAGTTTGCACTTCAAAAACAACTACACAAACTACACAAACAGAATAAAAAAACAAATATCTGCTGTCATTAGCATTCAGAGCCTCTGTGGGGTTTCCAGCATCCACTCTTGTATTTTCGATGGCAAGAAAACTGCAGTCTGTTTTTCTTGTTGTGAACAATCCCAGAACCCCAACAAAACTGCCAATGATTGCCAATATACATTACGCTCTGAAATGAATAAAATAGTCCAAACATGAACAGAGCCTAATAAAAGTATTCTAAGCAGTCAAGGAGTTTTCCACTTTGGTCTTAAGTCCCTGTGTACTGCTGGAAGAAGCCTCTACATAAGTCTGGTGCTTCCTACAGCAGGCCGTGCAACATATTTAAAATTAAAGCCATTGGCATGGAAAATGATAAATGATGCATGTCTGCTGGCTCGTCTGCTCCCTCACCCACTCCCCTCTGCCTTTTCTCACCACTTCGTAAAAGTCGCGTGCCCTATCTTTTGCAGTACGGTATGTTCTGATTGCAGACCCATTCAAATCAATGGACCGCAACACAGGCAAATGTGGTCCACAACACAGGCAGGGACGCCATACGTTCATCTGAATGGGGCCTTAATAAATGTCCCCCTTAGTTCTTATAGCATACTTTTGTTTAAATACTCACTTAAAAGAAATACATGTCATAAAAGAATGATCTACTGCTTACATTATGTTTTATGTTAAAGTTTTTTAAATATTTTTTGTGGGGGTTTTTTATGCTAATTTTTCCATGTCACTATAGTTTAAATAAAATCCTGCAGTTTTTACGATGACCACTAAGCTTATATAATATGCCAACACTTTGCACAAGCAAGATTACAATGACAGATAACATATCTGTTCAGACAACACTCTTACTCCAACCCCCCTCCCAGGTGCAGGTGACAAATTCTCCCACTGAGTTCAAGAGTCCCTTCCAAACTATTTTGTCTATGGCTGCTGTAAAGCATGTTCTAAGTGTTCTTATTCTAAACTATAGCTCAGGAAAAATTGCTGTCCCATAATATTGTATGGACATTTGAAAAAAAACATCTGCAATAAAAATAAATAAATAAATAGGCAATACAGTATGTCTCATTATCTGGTTTTAATTGCCAGAAAACAGAGAAGTAAATATGGAGGCTTGACACATTGTCAATTATCTATGCATTTCTCCTGTAGTGAATGCTATAAAAATGCTAATGATTAGTCTATATAGTTTCTAGATAAAATAATTATAATTCTAAATCATGGTACTATAAGAGTGAATTATAACTTTTGATGACACAGGTTTGTAAATCATAGACCAGAAAGTGTGAACCCTTAACCACCCTTAACCATTTATTCTTCACTTCAAAAGATAGCAAGACCACTTTAGCTTTTAATTCCTTTCATATTCAAGACTTCTTCTTGTTGACAGTGAATGTAAATACTGAATAATCAGAGGCTGATATAATGGGCTGATCATGTGCTGTTCATACAGGTACAGGACAATATCACAGGATAAGCAGGAATGACATAGACAATTATATAGTACAAGACTTTGGCTCTAGGATAAAACTGACACAGAAAACACATTACAGAGTTTAAAAAGTCTCTGTGTACAAAATAATAAACCCAATCAGCTATGCTATATAAGGTGCTAATCAAGTGATAATTTTGTATACATTTCACTATAGTTACTCTCCATTGTTATTCCACAGATAGAACAGGATAGAGAAGCATTTGAAGATGCTCTCCGTGAATTGATAGAAATAATGGTAAGAAAGATAACTTCTTGTTGTCAAGTATTAAGGATTAATTATGTTAACCATTAACCCCTTCAGTACCGGTTCTGGAGCCTGAGGGGGCCCAAAAAGCCTTATGCTACATAAGAATACACTTAAATTATAGAAAGTGCATGCTGGTCAAGTTATACCTCTGGCTGGAGGGAAGGGGTTAGGTCAATAATTTGGCATGGGGGTGGTGTGATTTTGCCACGAATATACAGCTGACAGTTCTCAATATACAGGGTTAGTACATTTTCACCTTTGTTTTTTTCCACTTATACTCTAATTAATATTCATATTATACAGACGATTATAATAACCAAAGTATTGTTGATACCTAATGTCCTATAATAACACTTTTTTCTGCTATTTTAACAGGAATGTGCGGGCTGTGCTGTTGATAATCTTACCGGTATAAATAAATCAGTTGTAAGTGATACAGAGAAGGAAAGCTGATCATTTACCTTCCACCTTATGTTATATACTGTAGTTAAATGCTGTTGATTCAAAAGAATAGTCAAGTTCAGTCCCACTTTTAGTCCAGAAAAAAACATATAAGCATTTGAAGCATTCAAAGTGGAATTTGGTGGCCGTGCATGCGCAGTGTGCTCCCATTAATTTCTATGGAGCCGACGGAGATAGCCGAGCCAGTGCTCGGCTATTTGCGGCGGCCCCATAGAAGTGAATGGAGAGCGGGCCGCGCTTGTGCGGTGCGCACTTCTTCACTTTGGGGGCCCCGTTCTCGATATAGGTGCGGGTCCCAGCGGCAGGACCCGCACCTATAGGACAATGGGGGCATATCCTAGCGATATGCCCCCATTGTCCAAGATGAGAATACCCCTTTAATGCTGCATGCGAAATCAGACGCCATCTGTAAAAACCCCACTAGTGCCGAGCATATACAGTGCTGGTTGTGAAGGGGTTAACTTGTCCTTTTAGGAAAAAAACTCTCTTTAAATTATGCCATCAACATAATAAAACTGCAACAGTTTTCAATGAGAGGCAGTGGTTTAAGGCTCCTATCCCCAAGAGGGCTTCAAAAAGGCCTGATTGTGTTGGGCTGAAACATAACTATCACTAGAGTTGATCGAACGTGCTAGTAACGAGCACTGTACTGCTCGGATCCCCTGGGCTCCGCTGCGCAGCCATCCGGATCCGTCCTCACCTGCCTGTAAGTCAATGGGCACGGATCCGTTTGGTATCACACACTAGTGTGTGACACCAAACGGATCCGTCCTCCTCACCCGACTGTAAGTCAGTGGGGATGGATCCATTTGGTATGACACACTCGTGTGTCATACCAAACGGATCCGCCCCCATTGACTTACAGTCAGGTGAGGACAGATCCAGATGCCTGCGGGCATGCGAGCGCAGGGGATCCGAGCACTACAGTGCTTGTTACGAGCACGTTCGATCAACTCTAACTATCACCTTTTTCACCAAAACTAGAGTGCTGCCTCATCTCTGCTGCTTTTTCTATATATAGGTTTAACAACGTACAGCCTGGAGGGATTGCACCCACTTCATCTTGACTAGTGCTGCTGCCTTTTTTGTCTTGATATATATATATATATATATATACCAAGTAATGTGAGTAGCACAGCTTCTGTGTCAAATTGTCAGGGTGCCTGCGGCTGAGGGCTTGATCCAAAGCGCCAACTTGCAAGAAAAATGAAGAAATTCCACGGCACTCCCACTTTGTGTCAAAAATAGTGTCCTTTTATTCACCAAAACGCAACGTTTCCGTCCTCTTACTGGGACCTTTCTCAAGCAGTGATACAAACAACACTTAACATATTTATACACTCCTCCTCCCCCCAAGAAAACATTAAGTGATAAATGAAGTGTAATTAACACTTGTAACACTTGTCATGCTTATTTATTATAAACATAAATCAAAAATCCTGTGCCCTAATACATGATATTCAATTCCTGATTCATTGATAATTCATATCATACCATATACCATAATTCATATACCTCTGTGTAAACACACTCCAATCTCATGATACATATACAATTGATGATAAGTGACTGCTGTGAGCGATTTAAAAACATTTAAAAACATGCGTGGGAAGGGTTACTAACCAGCGTGGGCCCCATCTCCCTATACAGCAGCGTGTGCATATACACAAAGCGCATGCGCCCAACGACACAGCGCTTTGCTATGACGAAAGTAAAAGCCTGTGGAACGCAGGCAGCCAGCGCGCTGTGGAACGCAAATATTGCGTGATCCCCAGTGTCGCTAGCGCTCCCTGTGTGTCCACAGAATATACATTCAAATGCCCTGTGTTCTCACACATTGGAACAATATGTCCTCCATTGCGTTTTAACTGGGATTGTACATTCATCTTTTGTCTTACTTGTATTTTTATTTTTGGATTTATTCATTTTTTTATTTTTTATTTTATTTTCATCGTTATGAGATTTCATGATTGAATTTAATTGATGCATTGGCAAATACTGTTCAACTAGATGCGATTAAAAGTATAAAATTATACGGATGTGATTTGGGTAATAGGTGTAGCACGACGGTATTTGCTGTCCAGAATATGGATAGCATGCGGTTGGTGCTCCCTCCTGTGGTGTCCCTTGAGTGTGTATACACACGGAGGGTTACTATTGGATACCCCTGTTATATCTTAGAACAAAAAGAAACGCATTGGAAGCTGTATAAGCAGTCAACAAGACAATGCTTATATAATTTTTTCTTTTTGTTTCATTTTATTTCACTTTATATACACTTTCTGTATACTGCACAATCCCAGTTAAAACGCAATGGTGGACATATTGTTCCAATGTGTGAGAACACAGGGCATTTGAATGTATATTCTGTGGACACACAGGGAGCTCTAGCGACTCTGGGGATCACGCGATATTTGCCTTCCACAGCGTGCTGGCTGCCTGCGTTCCACATGCTTTTACTTTTGTCATAGCAAAGCGCTGTGTCGTTGGGCGCATGCGCTTTGTGTATATGCACACGCCGATGGATAGGGAGATGGGGCCCACGCTGGTTAGTAACCCTTCCCACGCATGTTTTTAAATGTTTTTAAATTGCTCACAGTAGTCACTTATCATCAATTGTGTGTGTATCATGAGATTGGAGTGTGTTTACACAGAGGTATATGAATTAGGCTACTTTCACATTAGCGTTTTTAAATTCCGGTATTGAGTTCCGTTATAGGGGCTCAATACCGGAAAAAAACGCTTCAGTTTTGTCCCCATTCATTGTCAATGGGGACAAAACTGAACTGAAGACAACGGAATGCTCCTGAAAGCATTCCGTTCCGTCTTCAGACCGGAGAACAAACTGCAGCATGCTGCGGTTTGCTCTCCGGTCCAGGCATCCGCACCAAGACGGATCCGGAATGACCCCCAATGCAAGTCAATGGGGACGGATCCGTTTGGTGTGGACACACCAGTAATCCGGATCTGTCCTCCATTGATTTGCAATGGGGGGGTCATTCCGGATCCGGCTACATACATACAGACATACATACAAACATACATACAGACATACATACAAACATACATACAGACATACATAGATACATACATACAGACATACATACAGACATACATACATACTCACATACTCCAGGGACGCCGGCAGCATGTCTTCACGCGCCTCCTGGGGGCAGCTATGACGTTTCCCCACTGCGCCCAGCAGAGGGCGCTGTGGGGAATCGTCATCACTGCGCGCAGGAGGCGCGTGAAGACGTTCTGCCGGCGTCCCTGGAGTATGTGAGTATGTATGTATGTCTCTATGTTTGTATGTATGTCTGTATGTTTGTTTGTATGTATGTCTGTGTCTTGTTTCAATGTGTGTCATGTGTGGGGCCGGAGCGCTGCTCCGGTCCACACATGTATAGCGTTAGCACGGATCCGTTGGCACCCTTTAGGTGCCGGATCCGTGCTAACGCTAGTGTGAAAGAGGCCTTATTATTGGGTATGATATGAATTATCAATGAATCAGGAATTGAATATCATGTATTAGGGCAGAGGATTTTTGATTTATGTTTATAATAAATAAGCATGACAAGTGTTTGTAATTACACTTCATTTATCACTTCATGTTTTCTTGGGGGGAGGAGGAGTGTATAAATATGTTGAGTGCACTACAATTCGCATCACTGCTTGAGAAAGGTCCCAGTAAGAGGACGGAAACGTCGCGTTTTGGTGAATAAAAGGACACTATTTTTGACACAAAGTGGGAGTGCCGTGGAATATCTTCATTTTATATATATATATATATATATATATATATATATATATATATACGGTAATGTATAAAATTATATCTAAATGTAAAAATAATTCAAAACATAATGAATTGTCTGAAATTACAGTATATACAATTTTAGAACTTTGTCTCAATACAGGAAGAACTTTTACGAGATATTGGAGGGGCTGGAAAAGATGTAGTCTTTGCCACCCTGAAGGCTGCAGTAAGTTTTTAATGTATTTATATATTCTATTGTGGGGAATTAATTAGAGAGAAATTTAAAATGAAGTGGAAATATTATACTATGAGGGTCATTTATCATTTAAGGTTGTTTTATGTCAGTTTAAAGTCTGGCTTTGCTTTGTGTGCCTGCACCAAATTTATTAACGGCTGTGCCATAATAATATATCTAAAAGCAGACCAGGAGGTTGCCTCGCGTGGATTGCGAAGTTTTTTGCAACTTGTCCAAAAGTCACATAGTAAATGAGCCGTAATCCAGGTCTAATCTCATTTTTAGCTCTCAAATATTGTCTTCCAAAATTAATTGTGCCCTTACAGAATAAACTCAAAATCTCCACAACCGTGCCTTTATAATTGTACTCACCCATAGAATATAGTTAAAGGTATTCCAGGTATTGTATAACAATGACTATAAGATTAGTGGGGGTCCTATTGCTGGGACCCTCAACAATCACAAGAAACGGAATCCTTTACACTGTGGAGCCCCCCAGAAATGGACGGAGTGGCTGGTTGGAAATGTGTGCTGCCACTCCATTCATTTCTATGGGAGCACGAAGATAGCCAAGAACAGCGCTCGCTATCTCTGACGCTCCTATAAAAGTGAATGGGCAAATCTTCTGTGATGTCCGCGTAGAGGTCCTGTTCATAAGATGGCTGTGGTTGGATTGCCATGTAACCAGACACAACACTCACCCACCTCCATTCAACACTCTGCACCTGCACTAAACTCCCAAGCAGGGCTGGCCTTAGATTAAATGGCACACAGTGCGAGAAATCTTTTTGTGCCCCCTAACACACACAGACATCTTTACAACCATTATAGGGAATTCAATACACTAACTTTGTAGCATCCATTTTAAAACCTAACTTAAAGTGGCTATCCAACCCCTATAATGGCCCCCAAAAAAACACTCACAATGCTAGGGAGGTTCGTCCTCTTCACGGCCTGCTATTGGCTGTTTTCTTTTCATCCAGTTCTGACCACCATGATGATTTCTTCAGGCCATGACTTGCCTTTGTAGATGTCTTTAGTTTCTCGCTTTACCATCACCTCCACCACAGTAACGCTCCCTACATACTAACACAACCTCTCAGTGCCACATGCTGTGCCACAAGTATAATAGCCACATACACTGAGACCCTGA
The DNA here is from genome assembly GCA_900303285.1 of Rhinella marina. Lineage (NCBI taxonomy): Eukaryota > Metazoa > Chordata > Amphibia > Anura > Bufonidae > Rhinella > Rhinella marina. Next base: position 7,445 of record ONZH01003450.1, read on the forward strand.
ATACAGCCATGGCACATATTATGACCCCAATAAAAAAGCTCAATACACACACACTGCCCTTAATGGTGGTACCCAGGGGTGGGATTCAAATTTTTAACAACAGGTTCCATACTCAACGGCGGACACGCGGCGTCACGACACGTGTTTACATATACATGGTACACATATATAAATACACCATATATACACATACCACAAAACGTTTAACAAGCCTAAGGAGCTAAACTACCAGTGCTGCGAGTTTTTGTAAAGCGCTGGCCCACACCTCTAAATACAGCACCAGAACCAAATTCTCTACATAAATACAGCACCAGAACCAAGTTCTCTACATAAATACAGCACCAGAACCAAGTTCTCTACATAAATACAGCACCAGAACCAAATTCTCTACATAAATACAGCACCAGAACCAAATTCTCTACATAAATACAGCACCAGAACCAAGTCCTCTACATAAATACAGCACCAGAACCAAGTTCTCTACATAAATACAGCACCAGAACCAAGTTCTCTACATAAATAACCAAACCAATTCTAATACACCAGAACCAAATTCTCTACATAAATACAGCACCAGAACCAAGTTCTCTACATAAATACAGCACCAAACCAAGTTCTCTACATAATACAGCACCAGAACCCAAGTTCTCTACATAAATACAGCACCAGAACCCAAGTTCTCTACATAAATACAGCACCAGAACCAAGTTCTCTACATAAATACAGCACCAGAACCAAGTTCTCTACATAAATACAGCACCAGAACCAAGTTCTCTACATAAATACAGCACCAGATTTTAAAAGTTCAGTACAGATACCATCTGAGTAGTCAGGTCAGCCGTCACCACACAACACTTCAACACTCATCATACACAGTCAGTAGCAGAATAATCTTTTCCATTTAGTGACTTACAGATGATGTCCCCTCCTGAGTTCTTCTCCATCTGGTTCAGGCCACCATGATGGCTTTTCCCATCCACAATTCAGCTCTGTAGATTTTGCCGAGAAGATCTCTTCAGCTCCACGCTTTACCAACACATTGGCACCCTGCATACTGACACAAACTCATCTTAGTGCTACATGCTGTGCCCTAAATATAACAGCAGCATTAGTGCTACACACAGGGCCCCCAATAGTAGTGCCACATACTCTGTGCCCTCTGTATAAAGTGCCACATACTCTGTGCCCTCTGTATACAGTGCCATATGCCATCTGTATATAGTGCATTGCCATTATATGCCATGCTCTGTGCCCTCTGTATACAGCTCCACATGCTCTGTGCCCTCTTTATATAGTGCCACACACGGTGCCCTATTTATATAGTGCCACATGCTCTGTGCCCTCTGTGCATAGTGCTACATGCTGTGTGCCCTCTGTATATAGTGTCATATCCCCTGTACCCTCTGTTTATAGTGCCACACACAGTGCCCTTAATGCTAGTGCCACATGCTTGGTGCCCCTTATAAAAAGCACATCTTATATGTGCCCCCTTTATGTATTGTGCCTCTTCTTAGTACCCCCTGAATACAGCGTACACACGCTGTATTATAATACTTGGTAAAAGCTAGAGTGCAGTAGGTGAGACGTCACTGGCTGACGTTCACATGACAATCTAGATGCAGTGGGTATATATAATATATACAGTAGTGTATATACTATATATCTGAACACACTGCATCTACAGTATTATACCTCATGCCTCACATATTAGTACACTGCTGTATATACTATATATCTGTACACACTGCATCTACTATACCTTGTACCTCACATATCAGTACACTGCTGTATATACTATATATTCGTACACACTGCATCTTTTATACCTTGTACCTGACGTATCAGTACTCTGTATGAATACTATGTGTCAGGTGTGAGGTATAAAAGATGCACTGTGTACAGATATATGTGGACAGTCATATATTAGGGTCACTGTGAGGTACGTGAGGTATTGGGGGTTGTAGTTAAGGTTCCAGTCAGTCTGGTCAGTTCTGGGCCAATATTAGAGTTAGAGGTCAGTATTGGGGTTAGAGGTCAGTATTGGGGTTAGGTGTAGTATTAGCATAGAGCTACATTCAGATGACCGAAAGTGTTTTACAGTCCCCAAATTGTGGATCCGCAAAACACAAATACTGGCCCTATGCATTCCACATTTTGCAGAACACACAGTGCCAGCCCTATATAGAAATGCCTATTTTTGCGGACAACAATAGGAAACATGCTCTATATTTTTTGTGGGGCCACAGAACGGAACTACAGTATGTCCTATTCTTGACCACAACTGCAGACGATAACAGGCATTTCTATTATAGGGCTCAGCATGTGCGTTCCACAAAATGTGGAACGCACATGGCCAGTATCCGTGTTTTGTGGATCCGCAATTTGTGGACTGCAAAACACATATGGTCATGTGAATGTAGCCTTAGGTGTCAGTATTAGGGTTAGGGGTCAGTATTAGGGTTAGGGGTCAGTATTAGGGGTCAGTAGTAGGGTTAGGGGTCAGTGTGGCGTAGTGTTAGAGAAAGTATTAGAGGTCAGTATTAGGGTTAGCGGTCAATATTAGGGTTAGAGACACTATTGGAGGGCAGTAGTAGGGTTAGGGGTCCAGGGTTAGAGGTCAGTACTAGGGTTAGGGGTGAGACAGGGCCAGTATTAGGGGCCAATACTAGGGGGTCAGTGGCCAGTATCAGGGTTAGTTGTCCAAGGTTAGAGGTCAGTACTAGGGTAGGGGTCAGGGGCCAGTCCTAGGGTTAGGGGTCAGGCAGGGCCAGTATTAGGGGGTCAGTACTAGGGGAGCAGGGGCCAGTATTAGGTTAAGGCAGGGCCAGTATTGGGGGTCAGTAACAGGGAGGCTGGGGCCAGTTTTAAGGCTGCATATGTAGACAATATGAGAAGGCAGTTTATACTTACCTGTCCCGTCATGGTCCCACGATGCAGACCCGGCCTCTTCAGGCGGGTCTTCTCCTGAGAAACGTCACAAGCAAATCAGTGCGCCGGCCACCGTGAACAGCGGAGCAGGGAGCCAGAGGTTCCCTTGTTCCGCTGTGCCCTACTGCCCCCCGGGCTGGTGGATGTCAGGGCCAGGACCTCTGGTTCTGCATTGACCCCTAACACAGGCCCCTGACCCCTAATACTGACCCTGCCTGACCCTAATACTGGCTCTGCCTGACCCCTACCCTAGTACTGACCCCTAACCTTGGATAACTAACCCTGATACTGGCCACTGACCCCCTAGTATTGACCCCTAATACTGGCCCTGTCTCACCCCTAACCCTAGTATTGACCCCTAACCTAGTTCTGACGTCTAACCCTGGACCCCTAACCCTAATACTACCCTCCATTAGGAGTCAATACTAGGGTTATGGGTGAGATACCGTCACTCTACAAGGGCTCATGCACACGAACGTAGTTTGGTTCCGCATCCAAAGCCAGTCATCAGCAGGTATTATCTAATGGGTATAGCCAGCTTAAGCACAATGAAAACATACTGTATAAAACATATAGGAAAAGTGCGCCCACAGCATCCAATCAGGACACATCATGCTTTTATATTTCAATATTTGTTAAAGGGGTTTTCCGAGACTATAAAAAGCTACCCCATATGCTGCTTCTCCCCATGCACGGATGAAAACATCCGGTGTCAGGGGGGAGCAGCCAATGTCAGGTGGGGAAAGGGATGAGCATCCCTAGCATCGCAGGTGACGCTAGAGAGGCCCATCACCACCTGATATTGGCTAACCGACAGCCACCCTCCCCAAACACACACACACTGGATGTTTTCATCTGTGCATGGGGACAAGCAGCAAGGGTGGTGTGGGGTCCAGGAATGGCACAGGGAGCTTTTTATAGTCTCGGATAACCCCTTTAAGGTTCTCAACTTCCCAAGATACTGGTACTGATTGTAATCATTATGTCTATGTACATGTTCCCCATCAGTCATAATATGGGACTTTCCTACATTTCCCTATAATATTAGCGTTCAATTGACTATAATGAATATACATTTAGAATCTTTGAGTTGAATAATTTTCCTCCTGGAACTTTATTCTGATGGCTGTGGAGATCATGAAATATATGCTGCAAATAACATCCAACAAAAAACTGAACATCTTGTGTTTTTACTACAGGATGAACTAAAATTAACTGGACCTGTGGCACACTTAGCATGTGGCCTGGTAAGGAAACAATTATACATGGAAACTTTGTGTCTTTCTGATATTGTACAGGATGTGTTCTTTGACTATATGGAAAGAGGATGAGACTTTATTGCTTTTGTAAAGACTCCATCTCTTTTACTCATTTCATTTTTGGACAGTAATGTATGTCTCTATGTCACTGCTGCAGTCCTGTAGCCAAATGCCAGGAGCAGGACTGGACTAGTGCTGCTGAGAACGGCCGGGGAGAAACAGGTGAGTATAGGATGATTTTTTTTAATAGCATTTTTGAACAGCTCCTTTCACGCTTTTTGCAGCACCTTTGATTATATTGAGTGTCAGGTGCACTGCACACAGTAGCATAAAAGTCAGTTTACTCCTTTGGACTATAGATATAGCTCAATAGTTACAATCAAAGTTCGATAAATGTCAAGGTGCTTTCCCAGTCTTATACACATAACATTGTGCATTAAAGGGGTTCTCCAAGTTAAATTTATTGATGATCTGTCCTTAGGATAGGTCATTAATATCAGATCGGCAGGGGTCCGACACCCGGCACCCCCGCTGATCAGCTGTTTGAAGAGGAGGCGCACGCCGTGCCAGCGCTGCCTCCTCTTCATTGTTTACATCCTAGCCTTAACATGGATAGCGGTGAGTAGGTGTAATTACACCTAACCGCCCCATTCATTTCAATGGGCAGGTTTGTTCCCATACAAGTGTATGGGAGCGATCCTTCCCATTGAAATGAATGGGACTGCTTGGATGTAATTACACCTGCTCACCGCTACTGATGTTACGACTAGGATGTAAACAATGAAGAGGAGGCAGCACTGGCATGGCGCACGCCTCCTCTTCAAACAGCTGATCGGCGGGGTGCCGTGTGTCTGACCCCCGCTGATCAGATATTGATGACCTATCCTTAGGATAGGTCATCAATAAATATAACTTGGAGAACCCCTTTTAATGTTATGGTTGTCTTTTTAGCTACCAAAACATAATATTAAAGTGAAAGTTTGTCACTCATGAACCTAGACATTTGCACTTAAAAGCTAAACCTTCACATTATATTATTGTGACCATCTGATTTCAGAACGATTGGCTGAAACTCTAAAATCTAATGAGAAAGCCTGACATAACAAACATAAGGGAATAAGACCAGGCAGTTGCATTTCAACATGGTCTATCACTTCCACTAGGAGATAAGCCTCTGTCAGATACTTATAATGGCATCTCCCTCTCACTATTGAAAGAATTATCCTCACTCAAGCCAATCTCGAGTGACTTAGTGCAAATAGCAGGCAGCTGTGTTTGAGCTACTGGATATCGCATGTATGGTAAGCAGAACAGAAAAGAACATCAATACCCTGGAAAATCAGATACACTTGTTTTCCCTTATTAGTCAAAACTATCCAATTAATAAAGAAAGGGATCTTGTCTGGATAATAGGCATATATTTTGTAGGAAGTTACCTACCATATACTGAAAGGTCTATCACATACGGTATAACCAGTGCTTGAACGCCTGTTTCCTAAAAAAAAAGTAACATACTGTAGGAAGCATGTGATGAGTTTACTTTTCCACCTTGAAATATTTCTGTAGAAAGTTTAATGGTCAGCAATTTGAATGCATCATGTAAAAGTTCAGCCATAAGACAAATTACTGAAATTTTCTTGTCTGTTAGAGGAGAATTGTTTTGAAGAAATATTTAGTTTGGCCTGTCTTATTTTTTCCAGCTCAAAGGTCTTGGTACGGCTGGTGGACTTCTTAATCTTGGAGGTATCCTGGGTGGTTTACTGGGGTAAGTCAAGAACTAAACCTAGCTGTCAAAGAAACATGGTAAATTTTGCTAAAACACATAATTTAACATTGTCATCAGAAATGTTTTATTTCAACAATCGTAGCATCTTACATTATAATTCATACTGTAGTTATGGCTTATGCACATGACAGTAAGTGTATTGAGGTCTGAAAATTGCGGATCCACAAAACACGGATACCAGCCATGTGCATGCCACAGAATGGGTCCGTAATCTGCATGTTGCCGCAAAGCTGGATATCTCGCCCAGCCCTGTCATTCTCAATGCAATGATTCGGCTGTCACTGCCAGTAGCAGAGCTTCTAGCGCAACATTAACTGGGCAGGAAGAGATTTCTAATCAAGTGAGTACTTCTTAACTTGTGGTGACAGCCACTCACAGGTGAATAACTCTTGCTAATAAGAGAAATCTATTTGTTAGAACCAATTCACTCATTTCTGTGATACATTGCAGCATTGAATACTCATTGGGCAAAAAAATATATATATATTGCTAGAAAGTTGTATGTATTGTGTTACATTCACATTTCTAATTCATCCTTTATTTATCTATTTTTTCTAGCTTTGGAGGCATGCAGTAAAATAGAAAAAAGAATATGTAAAAGAGGAAAGAATCATGATTTTATTATTTTCCTGATGAATAACAAAAACTATTTCTTTCAACCAATAAACCATTTCCAAATCAAACTACGTGTGTGTTGTTTTGTAAAGCTGTATTGACTGTGTTTGACCAAGGTTCCTTGGTATCACTAGAGGTATCATACTGAGCATTAATAGAGCTTGTGCAGGGTCTCCTAAAATTGCATCATAAACATTCTATTTTTTTTGCACACATTGAACATATAATGACTAAGGTCAAATATGTAGCTCTAGTCTTTAAAATACTATCTTTGGATGGATATAACTTTTTAAATTAAATGAAATGATGCAGGGCATACAAAATATTATACAGAAATAAATAAAACTATAGATGACTTGTTCATTGTAGACATTCTTTTTCATCCTTCTTCCAGATTGCCACAAATACTTATTTGTTTGCTATCTTGACATCTCACCTTTGCATCATTCTCCCACCTTCTTGAGCATCCTATCGACTCATGCCCACGACGTTATGTATTTTGCAGTCCGCGAAACATGGATCCACAAACAAAAAACAGATGGCATCCGTGTGACACCTGTGTTGCATCAATTTTTTTTTGCGTATCCATTGTAACAATACCTGTCCTTGTCCCCAAAATGGGCAAGAATTGGACATGTTCTATTTTTTTGTGGAACAGACTTGAAAATACGGAAATGGAATGCACAATGAGTAATTTCCATTTTTTTGCCCTAATTCGTTGCGTACTCTGCTGCTCAGGGTCTCCAAAAGTCCATGTCGCTGCAATTTAGGACAAGTCCCAAATTAGGAGACTTCACTCTCTTGTCTGTGGGATTCAGAGTATGCTAATAAGGTTTCCCCCAGGTGCCAATGGATGCGGCCGGCCTAAGAATTGAATACCCAGACAACTTTACTTTGCTGGTCAAACGGTTCTCTGAAGCAGTCACGCCTAGAGAGCCAATTTTATTAGATGTACATGGTGCTTCTAACCACCCCCTTTAGCCATCAATGTTAATACATCCAATCACAAGTATAGAAGTATACATTAAAACAACAAATCAGAAACCACAATAGTATGATAAATGACACGTAGACACAAATGCATTACTCATCTATCTGGAAAATTCCATGTCCAAATATATCAAGTTCCGCCAAGTTCCTCATTCCACAGCCTTAGCTAACTTCCTATAGAAATCAAGTGATGGGGACTCATATTTATTTTAAACATAAAGTGGAATCTAATGGAGATTAATAAGAAGATAGAGACTATTTGATAATTATATACAACTTAGCACAATTTTGTTCATCAACTATGTAAGTTCTTTAACATTTTCCTCCTCTTGAGCATAATTTGCCAATTGTCCAAAGAGAGCTTCCTAATTGACTATATTCAGTTTAAACCAGGGCCTATGGGCCTTTTATTAACTGAGGTGTATCTTTCAGCACAGACATTATATCACCAAGCAGATCTTATATCTGTTCTCCCCTGGGGATGAGAAAGAGACACAAGTAAATAAGTGTTTTCCTCCTCTTGAACGCAGCCTGCTTAGGTATCCAGAGGATTCCCCCAATGACTACATTCTGACTGGATTCCCCAGATCAGGGCTAATAAGCCATTCATCATCTATGGTAGACTCCACTGGACACTCAGCATCTCTCTTTGCACTTTGATTTAAGTTATTCCCTGGAGAGGCTCAGGGGCATAGTTGCAAATTTAGTATTGTCACAATTATTTCAATCCTTTTACAAAGATAACATCGACCACCAACCTATCATTTTACTTAAATAAATCAGTTAATGGGGTTCAATTAACACAGCAAAGTCTAGTCGGTGGACCATTCTTTCTTAGAATTAGTGGCTCTATAAATCTCCCTTAACCTCTTAACATGTTCCACATCAGCAGCCACCCAAACCATCCTCATCATGGCATGTGCATGGCATGGTCGTCTTCGTTTCTCTTTCCCAATAAAATCTGCTTTGGTACTTGCTGTAATGGAATACCTCTTTTTTGTTCTCAGACTCAAGCCTCAGGGATGATTAGCTAAGCTCACTGAGCGGTGAGGTGGCAGACATCTATATGCATCCGTTTCACATACCACATACACATTATAGTGGGAAAAAAAACACTTTTTGATTGTTTGATACTTCTGCTAAGTGGGTTGCTACTCTTTCAGTATACTATAAACCAGCCAGGTGTTTAAAACATTGTTAGTGAAGTTAGGACACAAATTACAACATAATGAACATAATGCGGTAAAGATGTAATGCTCAAACTCTACTCAATAATCCAATCCTGATTAAACAATATCCAAGTGAGTTCAGACCACCTTTCCTGACCCTCTCACAGTGTTGATTATTTGCTAATTATGTAATCTCTCTCATTATTCTGCAAATATCATATGTTAAAAGCATTAAGTATATTATCAATGTAAATATGTTTAGTTTCAACAATGTTGGAATGGTTAACACAGCACTCAGTAGGGACCATCAAATCTGGGATCCAGACTTTTCCTAGGTACTAGTCTTTGAGTCCAGATCTAAAAAGGAATCACACACATGTTTATGTTCAACTGTCAGAGCTGACTTATAAGGGCTCCTACTACTTTAGGAATGATGGGGAGTGTCAAAATGCTTGTTCTACATCCAGTATTCATCTACTTACTACCTCAGACAATATATTCTTTTACCCTACTTTTACTACAGGACACGTGTCCCCTGAAAAATAGATCAACATAGACAAGGACATATTCATACTGCCCCACCTTTGGAAACTTAATGTAGTCCATCTGCAATCTCTGAGGCGGGCAAGATGGCCTTAGCATATGACTTCCTGGAAGTCTCAAGGTTCTCCCAACATTATTACAGGCACACATCATGTAACCTTGGACAAACCTGGTGGCAGCGCTGCTGGACCCTCAGGTTCCCACCATATCGTGACACATTCATCAACCCATGTGCTGAATTCATCATCAACGGGCAAAGTGCACATGAGAAGGCACCATTTTACCTACCCTCCAGAGCTTGTCTTCACTCATTGTTCTTACTTTAGAGGTCTTCTGGCCCTGGGATGGCCGAGTCACATAAACCTTAAGTTGGCTTCAGGTAATGGCTGGAGGTCTGCAGTTATAGCAGTTTAATCTACCAACATGTTGTATTTTTCCTCTTGACAGCATCAGGGCATAAAACAACTCTCACACACACCCAGCATTCTTCATGGGTTTCCCATGGATCCAACAAACCTCTGCTCCCCCCAGATCGGACCATAATCATGGAAGATACCAAAGGCATACCTAAAATATATATGAATGTTAGTTATCTTACCACAGCCATTTTACCAGCCTCAGTGAGTGCCTTCAGCTCTACTTCCTGTACTGATATTACAGAAGGGAGTGGTATTTGGGTGACAAAATCAGTTTACAGGTACTGACAGCATATCCTATCTTGTGTGTGATCCATCTATACCATCTATAAAAGAAAACTCAATATTTAATACAGCTATCATTTAGATCTGAATGCTCCGTAGTTTGTATGACATCTAAAACTTCATGTAGTCTGGTAACCCAACCTCCTATCAAAATGCAGAAAAATCTTTTATAGACTCAAAGTACTCTATCCCCTCCAGATCTCTGTGTTCATGGCCCATGTGACTGTCATAAAGCAATTCTCTTAATACTTTTCAAATGCTGTAAAATACTTCTTCAAACAAATCAGCCGCTCCCATCATGTTCAGAAAATAAAACAAAATAATCAGAAAATAAGAACAGATCACAAAACCTTATCTATTATCTAGTTTTCACTGGCAGATGAAATCTTTGGTGACACAGTTACTTCAGCCATTTCATTTGATTTAACCACATACTATTATACTATTTGATGATTTTGTTTGCAGACCTCTATAACCACAATTGTCTGAATACCATATTAATAACATTTTTAAAACAAACCAATCTTATTGTTTTCACTTGCCCATATTTTACCTTACACGCATATGCAACTTGTTAAAATTAAATGAACCAATTTCATTTTTTTTCATTTCTCAGACTCTAGTGATATATCACGCTATTCATGCTTAGGGGGGAACAAAAGAGGCTGTCTTTGTAAAATATATGCTTCTCTTTTAAGTCTCAAGTTCTATATCACTATCACTACACCCTCTGTCGTCTGGCAAAATGTAACTTCTCCTTTTTTATCAGTTCTAACTAGATGTCTTAACATACAACATATAACAATACAAGACAAGACAAGGGCCCATTACACACACAAACAAATATAGTATGCACTGCAGCTCCAATAAAAACTCCAAAAACTGTATGCATGACTCTATGAAAACGTTTTCAGCACAGAATTAATAAAAATTATATTTTTGTGCATATCTGCCACATATGCTGTGGTCTCTCGGTCGTTCTTTCTTCACTCCTGAAAAACTGATTAGTCACAATCCCCACCAAGTTAAACATTTGGGAAAAAACAGGCTTTCTTGATGTCCATTAGGTTAGGCTTTAAAATAAAACTCACAAAACCTTTAGTTTGCAAAAATGAAAAATAGTGTGCACACAATACCAAATGTAACAATGAGCTCCTCTTTTACCACATGGATTTTCTTTGACCCAATTCAAAAGTTTTTAATTCTGGATCATTAACAACATTCTGCATATGTCAAAAACGTTAACTTTTAACTTTAAGTACTTATTTTCACCTTCACAAAAGAAACATAGACAGCACATATTCCATACATTCCTCATTTAAAACATACATCTATAACCTCAACATCTGGGACAGAAGACAAGTATACTCATTTATATCATCAAAAGTCTCTAAACTTCACTTTTTCACTTTTTAACTTTAAAGATATTTCAAGTAAAGACCAATCACTAAATGCACTGATAAATCAGATAAATCACCAATGGCAGCAGGATACACTGACACATCTACTTTTGAACACTGGGGTAAATGACAGAAATCTATCTAAATACTGCATTACAGTTTATAGTAATAGCATAACAATATCTGAAACAGGGACTACAGCAATTCTACCATAACAAATAATGCCAAGATACTTTCCTTTTATAACCTGATTCTTCTCGGTCCCTCCTCCTCTTCCTTCTTCAGAGAACCCATAAAAAGTGGATGATCTATCTAATGGGGGTTTACTTTCTGTCCTTGCACTGAAGCAGAAGGTACATACAGACTAAGCAATATTAAAACACAATCTTTTGGTACATCTATGACTTAAAACACTGGGGACCCCACAAAAGACGACAATGCCGATAGAATGTATTTATTTTTTTCCTACTGTTGGTTTCTGTCTTCGAGCAGCAGCCTGTACTTCGTCTTTTTCACACTTCTGATAATAAACTCTTTCCATTACCTTCTGTATAAAATGTTCACTTTCCAATCCTTTCTCCATCATGCTCTTTATGCAATCTTTGATTTCCACATAACCACTGCTTTCCAAGCCCCTAACCTTCAACGAATGGTGTCACTGCTTTTACTCTTCCTTTGGAACTCTCTCCATCCATCTTTAAACAACCATCTTTTAGCAGGTCTGCTCTCTTGAATATTCTGTTTATATCTCTCATTGCCCCTCCTCCACACTGTCTCTCTATGACTGCAGTCAACTCCCTCCCTGAGGGGCGCCCCTCTTTCAGAGCTATTGACTGCCTGGTTCCCATCGAAGAAGAGTGGATCCCCCCTTCTTCACTACACGCGAATACCCTGATTCACCTCACCGCCTGCTCACGCACAGCTCTGAAGGCCGAACCGGTCTGCTCACACACAGCTCCGCGAGACTGATTCCCCCCCAGTCCCGGACTGGGCTTCCAACTCTGCTCACACACAGATCCACAGATTGGGTATCTTGGGTACCTATGGATATCACAGAGAGATTTAAAGCAGACCTACAGCAGTGAACTGGCTAGGTTGTTATGGAAACCAGGTGTGTGTGGAGACTAACTGCCTGTGAGCTTCTATTGGCTGATAAGGGTCATGTGACCATGCTTCTATTGGCTAATGCATTTTTTGGGAATATCTCAGGAACGGTAGGTCCTGGAGAGCTGAGACCCATTCTAAAACCTTCCTGGACACCTCATATTTCGTGATTGTATCTGTGATGGTGCGGATTCCTTTAGCGGACATAAGACTCACCTATGTTTTAGTGGAGGACAATAAGAAAAATGACCCATGCCTCTCATCAGCCTCCATATTAGACCACATGCCTCTCCTCAGAAAATAACATTTTTTTAATTTTCTTCTTTTTCTGAGAGAAATAGGCTTTTATTTTTTCTGTCAAAATGTGTGATATGGGAGTTTGTTTTTCAGTAGGGAGAGGTGACATTTGCACTAGTACTATTTTGTGGTATATAAGACTTTTTGATTGCGGTTTGTGGTGGATGGTGACACAAAATAAGAATCTGGCGTATAATAAAAAATTTTTTGTTTTTTTAAGTACACCTGATGGGGTACATGGGGTGATATTTTTCAAATTGTGGGTTGTAACCGGTGGTTTATAATATTTTATAAGTGTGTGTGTGTTGTTTTTTTTTTTACAACACTGCAGTTTTAGTAATCACGGCTATCTACAGGCGGCCCTGATTACTAATACTGGGCTTAGTGCTTGCCGGTATGGCCAGCACTAACCCAAACATCTATTACCTCAGCACCCAGCGCCACCAGGGGTGTCGGGAAGAGCCGGGTACCCGCAGGACCGGACCTTCTAAATTGAGGGTCCGGTTCTGGGGCAGCGGCAGGCTTTTACTGTTAGGCTGGGAAGGGCCAATAACCATGTCCCTTCCCACCCTGGTAGTGCCACTGCTGGTTGTACCTGGCTGGAGAAGGAAAAAAGGGGGGACCCCATGCCATTTTTTAAATTATTTAATTATTTTTGAACAGCCTGCCAGATCCGTGCTACCACTAGCTCACCATGCTGCTGGAGATCCGGCCACAGCACAGCAAGCATGCCACGCTGTGGCTTGTTTTTCCCATGCTGCGGCTGGACCTACAGCCTGACCCCATTATAGTGAATGGGGCCAGAGCGGACCTCCAGCGGCACGGTGAGCTAGCGGTAGCACGGGCTGGACCCTGCTGGCGCCAGTGTGAAAGTAGCCTAAGGGCTCATGCACACAGCCGTTGCGGGTCCATAATACATGGGCACCAGCCGTGTGCAGTCCGCATCATGGATCGCGGACCCATTTACTTCAATGGTTCCGCAATCACAGAGATGTGGAAAGGAGGCACGGATCGGAACACCAGGGAAGCACTACAGAGTGCTTCCGTGGTGTTTCTGGCCGTGCCTCAGCAACGCAAAAAAGTAGTGCATGCACTACTTTTTTGTGGTGCGGACCGTCGGATGCAGATCACAGACCCCATTCACGTGAATGGGTCCGAGATCTGAATGCGGTGGCCCCAATGTCAGTGCCCATGCATTGTGGACCACAACGGGTACTGACAGCACAGACAGTTCGTGTTCATGAGCCCTAAAGGTCTATATATATATTTAGGTATATAGATATATATATTTACTGATTTATCTCTCTCTCTATATTTACATATATATATATATATAGAGAGAGAGAGAGAGATCAGTAAAAATATTTCTCTATATACGTATATAGATTATATATACATATGTATATAGTTATATATGTACTGATTTATCTCTCTCTCTCTCTCTCTCTCTATATATATATATATATATATATATATACAGTACAGACCAAAAGTTTGGACACACCTTCTCATTTAAAGAGTTTTCTGTATTTTCATGACTATGAAAATTGTAGATTCACACTGAAGGCATCAAAACTATGAATTAACACATGTGGAATTATATACTTAACAAAAAAGTGTGAAACAACTGAAAATATGTCTTATATTTACTTTATATTTAAGTAGCCACCTTTTGCTTTGATTACTGCTTTGCACACTCTTGGCATTCCCTTGATGAGCTTCAAGAAGTAGTCACCTGAAATGGTATTCTAACAGTCTTGAAGGAGTTTCCAGAGATGCTTAGCACTTGTTGGCCCTTTTGCCTTCACTCTGCGGTCCAGCTCACCCCAAACCATCTTGATTGGGTTCAGGTCTGGTGACTGTGGAAGCCAGGTCATCTGGCGTAGCACCCCATCACTCTCCTTCTTGGTCAAATAGCCCTTACACAGCCTGGAGGTGTGTTTGGGGTCATTGTCCTGTTGATAAATAAATGATGGTCCAACTAAACGCAAACCGGATGGAATAGCATGCCGCTGCAAGATGCTGTGGTAGCCATGCTGGTTCAGTATGCCTTCAATTTTGAATAAATCCCCAACAGTGTCACCAGCAAAGCACCCCCACACCATCACACCTCCTCCTCCATGCTTCACGGTGGGAACCAGGCATGTAGAGTCCATCCGTTCACCTTTTCTGCGTCGCACAAAGACACGGTGGTTGGAACCAGAGATCTCAAATTTGGACTCATCAGACCAAAGCACAGATTTCGACTGGTCTAATGTCCATTCCTTGTGTTCTTTAGCCCAAACAAGTCTCTTCTGCTTGTTGCCTGTCCTTAGCAGTGGTTTCCTAGCAGCTATTTTACCATGAAGGCCTGCTGCACACAGTCTCCTCTTAACAGTTGTTGTAGAGATGTGTCTGCTGCTAGAACTCTGTGTGGCATTGACCTGGTCTCTAATCTGAGCTGCTGTTAACCTGTGATTTCTGAGGCTGGTGACTCGGATGAACTTATCCTCCGCAGCAGAGGTGGCTCTTGGTCTTCCTTTCCTGGGGCGGTCCTCATGTGAGCCAGTTTTTTTGTAGCGCTTGATGGTTTTTGCGAATGCACTTGGGGACACTTTCAAAGATTTCCCAATTTTTCGGACTGACTGACCATCATTTCTTAAAGTAATGATGGCCACTCGTTTTTCTTTACTTAGCTGCTTTTTTCTTGCCCTAATACAAATTCTAACAGTCTATTCAGTAGGACTATCAGCTGTGTATCCACCTGACTTCTGCCCAACACAACTCATGGTCCCAACCCCATTTATAAGGCAAGCAATCCCACTTATTAAAGTATCCCACATCTGTGAAGTGAAAACCATTTCAGGTGACTACCTCTTGAAGCTCATGAAGAGAATGCCAAGAGTGTGCAAAGCAGTAATCAAAGCAAAAGGTGGCTACAGACCAAAAGTTTGGACACACCTTCTCATTCAAAGAGATTTCTGTATTTTCATGACTATGAAAATTGTAGATTCACACTGAAGGCATCAAAACTATGAATTAATACATGTGGAATTATATACTTAACAAAAAAGTGTGAAACAACTGTAAATATGTCTTATATTCTAGGTTCTTCAAAGTAGCTACCTTTTGCTTTGATTACTGCTTTGCACATTTATTGAGAAGTGAAGTGAGCATTTTTATGCCACAGATAGTTTGCAGAAATTAATGCACAGCGGGCCATACAACCTGCCATTGAACCCTACAACCTGAATTGAACCCTTCCTGCCACAGTTAGGGCAGGAAGGGTTCAATTCACATTACAGCCAGCAGGTGGCACTCTTACATGAGGAAAAGCATTACCTGCCGGCTTTTACATTTAACACTGTGATAGATCCTTGTAGCAGGGTGCTGCAGGGATCTATCACAGCCTTAACGCTCCTGCTGGTGTCAACACTTCTCCCTGTGACTACAGCTTTCTAATGACAGCACAGTCACAGCGATCTACATGGGCACGGGCTCCTGAGTTTTGAGTCTTCTTATACCTTTACATGGTCTGTTGTGATACGTAGATAATTTACCTGCAGACAATATGGTGAAATTTGTCTACTGCTAAAATTCTGTACCAGGAAAATCTTGGCTAAGTGCTGGTTGCAACCTATCTACCCGCAGGTGGATGAGGTTATTAAGATAATGAAAACTATGGCACTAGAAAGGGCGATATATTTGAAAAGAGGTATTCTCTCTAAATTTTAAAAGCAATGTGGTAAATGAATAGATCCAACTGGGCGAACATCTTTTACACTACAACGTACTATACTTTCTTTAATGTAAAATCCATACTGACAGAATAACTGGGTCTTATGCCGGCATGTCTTGTAGATTTTTTTTACCTGTTATTTATTTTCATTATGGGTTTCTTTACTTTTGGAAAATGTTTGATTGTCAACAGTTTACCTACCAGGATACCCAGAAGTCAACTTCTCTAATACAACAAGAAAAAAAAAATAGAGAGAACCAGCATGTACCTCTGGTAGTGACCTACAAACATAACTACAGGTACTGAGGAAAACTTCAAATTCCAGATCCTCCCTTGCTATGTTACCGACAACTTCCAAATCTGAAAAATGTTCTGATCAGAAGTTCATTGTCCTCTATTACACAAAAAATGTAAGGAGATACAAAAAGATCTCTGCGACATTTACATGTTCTACAGCTAATGTTGTATACCTGATTCTCTGGACAAAGGGGGTCATTTACTATACTGAAATATGCCTAAATTAACCGTATTTAAGGCACAGATGGCAGCCCAATGGTTAGTTGCGCTGCTCTCTGTGACTTCGCCCCGCTCACGCCAGGTCTAAAATTGTGGGGGTGGGTGGGGAAGAGATGGGCCAGCAGTTTATGCATAGAAAATTATCTAAATTTAAGACAGCTCAAAAGCTTTATTACATTTAGAACTGGCGGTAGATGTGCCTCTTCATCACTTCGGCGGATTCTCCGCCAGCTATGCGGCTTTATTAAGGCCGGCATCTAAAACGCCAGTCTTAATAAATGTGCTCTTAAATGTCCTCTTGGGGGGGTCTCTACTTGTATGTTGGAGAAACAGGACAGAAACTGTAATTTTAACAAACGGTTCTGGAGAACCTGAGGGAAATCGCTGAATCCAATGCCTGCCCACACAAGATGATCAGAAGAAAAATATAAAAAA
>ONZH01003451.1:0-25781 GCA_900303285.1 Rhinella marina
CACACTGCTGTGTGCAATGGATTTGTATCACTGAGATATAACATTAAAAAAAAAGGGGGTTATATATGGCAATAGCTGCACTACTAGTGCCAGCCAGCCAGCCAAGCCAGGAGACAAAAAAAAATGTCTTGTAGCCCTTAGAAGGGCTGTTGGGTTCTTTGTGGGTGATTCCTGCCTAACAGAGAACTATATGCAGGCCCTAACACTCTCCCTGAAACGCAACAGCTCTATCCCTAACGACATCCAGACGGCATCTGAGCCGAGCACCGCGGCCAGTCAGTAGTATATTCCAGGGTCACCTGATCAGGCCAGCCAACCCCTGCTATCGACATGTAAGGGCCCCATGTGATGCTGAGTGTACCGCAGAGTCTCCTGGCTTGTGATTGGCTGAGTTTATAGGCGCCAAAAAAGCACGATGCGGAAGTTGCCTTTTCCTCGAGCATGGCGAGATACTCGTCCGAGCAGCGAGCACTTACGAGTACCCTAATACTCGAACGAGCACCAAGCTCGGACGAGTATGATCGCTCATCTCTAGTGAAGACACATAGCTTAGGAGCTGTAGATACAAAACAGTAGAATAGTTTTAATCAAGATTATTTGCAAAGTGCTTTATGTCTCTATTTTTTATTATAATGACAGACTCCCAGAATTTAAAAAGTGCTTTATACATAACTAGCAGAAGGACCCGGCTTCGCCCGGGTATATTTCATCTATTTCATTTAATGTTTGTGTCGTTAAAAGATATCGAGAGTGACCTCTACAGTGCCCGCCCCTTTAACAGTGACCGCCACAGCAGCCTGCCTCTTAACAGTAACATCCACAGCACTATCCCCTTTAACTGTGAATGTCCTCATTAAGCCACACCCCTAAACATGAGGCCACACCCCTGGCTTCGTGAAGACACAGAGGAGAAGCTGTCTGAGCGTGAGCTACTGAAAGGGTGGACATCCCTGCGTCAGTCCAGGCACTGCTCCGGACGGAGGACAGGGTGCCAGAAAACCGAACTGTCCAGCCCAAAACCGAACATCTGGCCACCCTAACATCATCCTGCCCCTAGGGTGGCCAGAGGTCTGATTTTACGCAGGACAGTCCGGCTTTCAGACTCCCTGTCCTCCATCCGGCGCAGGGCCTGGATGGACACATGGATGTCCTTTTGAACATCTCACTCTCAGACAGCAGCACTGTGCAGTCTGAGCATGAGCTGCAGGGAGAAAGTCACCCTCCCTCCCACCCCTGCAGCTGACAGAAGGTGATTTTTACCTTCATTTTTTCAATCCCTGTCGGCTGCGGAGTGGAAGGGAGCATGGCCTGATCGAGTCGGGGGCATAGCTTAGCGGGACCTGGGGGTGAGGGTTTTAAGTCCTTCTTTTGAGGGTGCCTGAGTTACAGGTCGATGCCATGGTAATTTATGAGGAAACACAGTGGGTAGCAGTGGAAGAAAACATCTATTATTATTACTGAACGGTGAATATGTGAAATTTACATTAGATTAGGTAATAATTGATGATGAGTTAGTTTAAAACATAAGTTATATTTATGGTAACCGGAATACCCCTTTAACAGTGTCATTCACAGCGCTCTTCCCCTTTAAAGCAGTCCTACAGCAGTGAAGGAAAATGGATGGGTTGTTATGGAAACCTGGTGTGAAACTGTCTGTATTTGGAGGCTAAGGGCCTGCGAGCTTCTATTCACTGATAAGGTTCATGTGACCAGGTTTCTATTGGCTAATGCATTTTTTGGGAATATCTTAGCAACGGTACGTCCTGGAGAGTTGAAACCCATTCTAAAACCTTCCCGGACACCTGATGTACCTGTTTGCCAAATTTCGTGATTGTAGCTGCGACGGTGCGGATTCCTTTAGCGAACATACACATGTACATGCACATATACATACATACACTTGGCTTTATATATTAGATACTGTGTAACCTAAAAATACATGATGAAAATCTGCTTAAGTAAACCCTTTTATTATAAAAGAATAATATTTTTATAACACAGGTACTATGTTTAACATATTGTCAATGGATAACATATGTGTAAATACTTTAAGCAACACTTTAGTCAGCAGGACTCTATTCTTTATATGACCAAAAAGCAGATGATGAATGCTGCGCCTTAAATGATAATCTTACTAAGAGAAGATTAATTTCAAAATATTAAAAGTTTGGCTTTGTTTCTCTTTGGAATTAACCTGTATGACCCAAGCAGCTGCTTAACATGGTAAACTGAGTTTATGACTTTATTTAGGTCTAATCTACACATTTTGCAGCCAAGCTCTTCATTGAACACAATTTGTTTTGGATTTAATGGTCATCTTTTGTGCCCCACTTCTAGCTGTGGAATTCAGACTCTTGTAAGAGTTCCACCTCAAAGCCCAGAGCACAAGATGCATGACGGACAAGAGGGTCACCTTACCCCGTCTTGAATCTACTCTAAACAAGCTAAATCTAATACTATATAAATATTAAAGTACACAGTAGACTAAAAGTATTCTATAAACATTTACAGTGAATGGAGGCATTAGTGAAGGCTTAGGCCCAGCCTGAATTCCCATGAAATTTGTAAATATTTCTTTCATTTGTTCTCCATTTACAATTAGTTGCGGTCAAGCTGATCAAAGCCGACAGAGGCCTGTTGCATGTGAACCAGCATCCCTCACAATGACATCCACAAAGCAGAATGAAATATGAAATATCAGGTTTCCACGGATGTATGAACTTGTAAAAAATCTGAAAGAATAGGAGGTTTTTCACACTGAGTAATGTGAAACATTTGGTGCGGATTGTAGGCCTCAGAAGAGGAAAACTGAGAGCCAAAATCCAAGAGACAGTAAAACAGAAGCAGGCAGAACGTTAAAACAAAAGCTATCCTCTGAATTCTATTGATTTAGATGTCATTGTAGAACGCATGATCTAACCATGTTCACCACACGATGTTAACTTAGTCTATATTACAGTTGAATTAAAGGCATTTCTCGACTATCTGTTATTATTTCTTTCTCAGAAAAGAAAAAAGATATTACTTTTAAATAATGGAGAAGTGGCTGAGTGCTGGTAACTGATCCCAGAATGGCAGGTGGGGCGTACAACGCAGGACTTAAGAAAGTCTACATGGAATGACACTGCAGCCAACTGAAATAAATAACTCAATTATCCAAGTGGATAGGTTTCCACAAAGCCACGGAATAGCTCCATTGAGTGTGTTCTCTCCTTTCTACCGCATCTCTTTTGCAGATTTGTCTAGCTCTAAATGGAAAAGCACCATTGTAGAACAATCTCCCTATATAGCACAGTTTACCTTTAATTGCTTCCTATACTTTTACCATCTGTCTTTCCATAGAGGACTTTTACATCTAGTATATTCCACAATAATAGACAAAAGTAGGCAGCCATAGCAAGGCGAAAATTCACCCACATTAATAATACACATTTAAGTCCGGTCAGCACTTTCTCTAAAATTGTTGGACGTTTTTATGTCTCAAACATTTAATGCACACCTTATTTTGCTAATTCGCTGTTGATTTCCAGTCTAGAGAGCTCCTGAGGAACATTATATGTATTATGTCTGCTTAATAACACTTACTGTTAGCCCACAGCAAATAAATGTTTTCACATCGTCATTTATTTCATGATGAAAAAAACATGAATCCATTATGAATAGTATATGGTTTTTACCATTTAATGTTTATAACATAAGTAAGACTCTAAAGCCACTCCAAAAGTGTAATTGGTGTTAAGTGCCTTGTCACATTTAGGAAAAATACCAAGTGGTTAGAAGGTTAAGCTAGTTATGTTGGGGAAGTACACGGCTTCGATAAAGGAAATTGTGGAAACCAAGTGGCCAAAAAATAGATGGAACATTGATATAAAAACAATCTTTCCCGTCATTGGAAACAACAATTTATATTAACATCTATCACTTAATTCTCTAAACAGGGCCAAGCTCTTTTGAAAGTTTCACACAGTGTTGGTATCCACATTAGCAGTGCAGTTAGGTTTCTTGGGTCCAACAAAAAAAGTATTGCTATGGCCCACTTTTAATTGCATTGTAAATGTTATTATCATTGCGTAAATATATCATCATGATGACATCATCGCGCATAACACAGGCAACTCAGGACTGCGGGATAGGCCGGATGGAGCGCTAGTGAGGTAAGCGCTTTGTTTTTTTTTTTCCTTTCCCAGCCGGCACTACTGGGGGCATTATAACAATTCAGAGGGCACTGCTGGGAGACATTATAATAATGCAGGGGGCACTGCTGTGGGCATTATAATAATGCAGAGGAAACTGGGATGGGAAACATTAGAATAATGCAGGGGGCACTACTGGGCATTATAATAGTGCAGGGGGCACTGCTGAGGGAGATAATGGATAATAAAGGGGGCACTACTGGGGGCATTATAATAATTCAGGGCACACTACTGGGGGTATTATAATAGTGCAGGGGGCACTGCTGGGGGACATAATGAATAATACAGGGAGCACTACTGGGGTTATTATAATAATGCATGGGGAACTGCTGAGGACATAATAATACAGGAGAAACTACTGGGGGCATTATAATAATGCAGAGGGCACTGCTGGGAGACATCATAATAATGCAGGGGCACTACTAGGGGTATTATAATAATGCAAAGGGCACTACTTGGGGTATTATAATAATGCAGGGGGAACTACTGGGGGTATTATAGTAATACAGGGGGAACTACTGGGGGACATAATACAGGGGGAACTACTGGGGGCATTATAATAATACAGGGGGTACTGCTTGTGGACAGAGCTGCTTTGGTGACGAGTGATGCTAATTTCTGTAAAGCGCTGCAGAATATGTCAGTGCTATATAAGTGAGTTAAATACATAAATAATCATAATAATACATTTGCACATGAAAAGTCCGTTGCAGCCATCTTGATTGAAGATTACTGCATGAGGTTTCGCGCTGGATCTTCAATCAAGATGGTCGATGCGGACTCTTCGCGATCAAATGGATAAGGTGAGTATTTTTCATTTTTTTAACAGATTAAGAGCTTGTTCACATCAATGTTATGGTTATAACGAAAAATAACGGAATCCATAAGATGGAAATCAAAACGGAAACCTTTAGAGGCATTACATTTTGATCCGTCATAATAGAAGTCTATGGGCCTGCATAACGGATCCGTCATGGTTTCCATTATGCAGGACGGAAAACAAGGTCCTATCGACAGAACTTTGTTTTCCGTCCTGCATAACGGAAACCAGGCGGATCCGTTATTCAGGCCCAGAGACTTCTATTATGATGGATCAAAACGTAATGTCTCTGTTTTGATTTCCATCTTATGGATTCCGTTATTTTCCGTTATAACCATAACGGAATGCATAACGTTGATGTGAACAAACCCTAAACCCTGATAGCCCTTAATGGTCATCTCAGATGCCGCAATCAGCATTGAACAGGGCATCTGAGGGGTTCAATGACGGGGATGGCGCCCGCTACACAAAGAAATGCGCTTCGTGACAAAGTTATTATTAGCTGAATCGATTTTTGAGAACTTCGTTCATCTCAAGCCATAATAATACAGAAAGAACTATTGGGTGCATTCTAATAAAACAGAGAGCAATGCTAAGGGACATAATACAGGGGGAACTGCTGGGGGCACAAATCTGCTGACAGGTGTCCTTTAATAAATAATATAGGGCTTGTGTATCTCTCATGCAATGGCAAAAACCAGGTTATCAAAATTAACAGGTTTCTACATTAGTTTCACTAGAAATTTGCAATATTTGGTGACATTATACCATGTATGTGTCACAAAACAAATGCCAGAATAATGACCTTTAATAATGAACCACTCACAGAAGTCATACAGTACAAAAAAAGTCATACTGTACATACAGATCATAACTATTGTTTTAATGACTCCTATAGACTTCAGAGAAGCAAGAGTCTATCTCTGACTTCTCCCCATGTTTGTGACGTTGTATGGCAAAACAGAGTTACAGTGCTCCCATTCTCCTGATAGATAGGGTATTAGAGATGAGACCCTCGCCTTTCATAGTTACAGTCTATGCTGTTAGTAACTATTTAATTCTGAGCTGCTTTGCAAAAAACTGCGCTAAATGGGTTTCAGGGGTCTCATATGCTGGATTCCACTTTGAAGCAAGGAAATCTTGAGAAAGGATCTCTGTAATGTTCAGTATTAATACTGAAAAACTACTAAAAATATTTTTGGAAAGGGAACCCCATTGTAATCAGCTATTCTGTTTGCCTCTAACTTTAACCAGGCCGGAGATTGCAAGTATTAAATCATTATTAAACCTCCCTAGTGGCTGTTACGTAATGTTACAAGCTCATGTATGCATTCCACAAGTTGTATCACTCCATGTCTCTTCCTGTTCATGTCTAATTAATCAAATGAAATATTTCCCACTAAGCTTTTATTTGTTTTACAGTAAAATAAACTCATTTCTTTCAGTTCGGTAGTTTAGAATTGTCCAACATCTAGGAATCAAAGACACAGGGAAAGATAAAAATGCAGTAATCCAATCGGAGTCAGTGGGTAATATCCTCCTCTCACTTTTCTCCTTTTTATTATTTCAATAATAATTTTATTGGCTTATGAGGAACTTATAAGTGTTTTATGTTTGTTTTGTTCTGCCAGTAAAAAGCCAGAAATACATTTATAAATTATTGCTGTTCATTTGTTGGAAGAAACACATGGAAAAGTATATCAGGTTATGTGAGCCGTGGGATTAAAATGAGGAGGTATTGAGTTTTTTTTCTCTTCCCTTTTATTGGATAAAACATCACATCTGCTTCAAGGTAAAAGATCACTATTAAAGTGGCAGCTATAATAATGCCAAAACAATGCCAACAGTTATGCCACTAGTCAAAAAACATTCAAAAGCCATGAAGGTATTAGTTAAACATTCAAGTTGGGTCAAAGATTTATTGTTTTCAGACCAATTACTGCAACAATTTACATGTACAATAAGTTACTCCTTTGATGTAAAGTTTATGGCTTTGTGAGCCAGGAAACTTTTGGCAGAGCTGAAGGAAGACTCATTGGTTTCTGTTTTTGAATAAAATATGTACAGTACATTTGTGTCGTGCTTCCTGAAATAGATATAGACAGCATCGATATTCACGTTTTATTCTTTGTAATATTAATAATCATTTTATGTACTGGTCAAGTGGTATATTCTATTGTTGTGCTGCTGAGTTTCTACATGTTATACTGTATATATATTTACTAATATTTCATGTTATATATTTAATAAGACTGCCAAACATTGAGACATTGTTGGTGTTTAATTCATTACCTAATGGAAATTAAAGGGGTTGTCCCACAAAAAATATTCAACATTTTTCAAACCAGCACCTGAATCTAAATACTTTTGTAATTTCATGTATAGACAGTGAGTTATTCAGTGAAAGGTATCTGTATAGCGCCACCTGCTGTTTGCTGTTTTGCTCGTTGAGATGGAAGCACATTCTCAGTTCCATTCTTCAACTGCCACCAGCTTAAGTAGAAAGCACACGCTCCATGAGAAAGTGAACGCCCCCCAAGCTGACAGCTTAAAGTAAATCTAGCAGAGCAACTGAAGTAATGAATTAGGAGATATCTGGATCTGTTTGAGATTGTCATGTACTACATAATATCTGATTTTCACTTTTTACATTGATCATGGGATTACCCCTTTAAAATTGATTGAGTCTAGGGTTTGGTATTGGGGAATGGTCATTGTTGCTAATGCTTAAAGGAAGTCTTTCACCTGTTTTTCACCTATATAACTAACAGCACTGCCCCACAGAAGATTGCATACACATCCCAGACATACCTGTGTGCACTTTGTGTCTGTATTACATGTTCAGAAAAAGCACTTTTATTCTGCTGGAAAACAACTCCCAAGTGCCCAGCTCTGATGCTGCAAGTGACTAAAGCAAACCAGACTGAAGAGGGGAGGGCTTCTTTAGCTGCTCATATCTTGGGATTGGTAGCAGATAGAAAAATGGACCTTTGAAAGCTGACATTCCAAGCTTTCAAATGATACCAAAATCACAGCATTATATCCAATATATCAGAAGATATAGCTGTTAGAAATCGAGTCAGGAGAGAAAGCTGTTTTTAGTTTCACTTTCAGCTGGGCACTTGGGAGCAGTTTTCCTGCAGAATAAAAGTGCTTTTTCTGAACATGTAACACAGTACACACAGGTATGTCTGGGATATGTCTGAAATCTTCTGTGGGGCACTGCTGTTAGTTATATAGGTGAAAACATTTTTTAAGTCACTTCATGTATTCTGCTTCCTCCCCTGGCTCCTTGTTTGGACTTTGAGGATGGCCCAGCACTTGAGTTTCTCAGACACACCATTTACTGTGGTCAGACAGAGCCTCCCTGTAGTGACTCAGTTACAGCATTACGCATTAACTATCAGATAATACTCTTCTGTGGGCACATTTATCTAGACTTTAAGAGAACAACAGAGCTGACCTACTTTCATCCAAAATTCTACTCCTACTATTATATTAACTAACTAATAACATATTTCCCTTCTAGCAGCAGTAAACTGACAATAGATTACCTATCTATATAGGAATTTTATCTCTCTGCCCTGACTGCTAAAGAAGAATAATATTTTCTAGTTAATTTTCAGTGGTATGGTACTGCTGAAAGAAAAACAGCCAAAAATTCTTAAAAATAATGGTTTCTATGAAAATTGGGTTTAAAAAAATAATCCTTTCTGATGGATTCCTTTAAAGAGGCTCTGTCATCAGAATCAACCCTATCAAACCATGCTGCCTGGTAGGGCTCATCATGTTGATTAAACTATACCTTTCTTTTGTCTGTGTGTTAAATAGCTGCAGAGACGGCTGCATTTTATCCATATGGAAATGAGAAGTTCAAGCACCAGGAGGCAGGCAGAATCCTTTGAGCACTGCTTTGTAACATCTCCTGTGTTCTGCACATTCCACTCTCCACTTGATTCTGCCTGTGAATAAAGCAGTAATATGTATATAAGCTTTCTGAGCAGATCTCAGTGTGGTGAAGCTATAATACATACATGCTGATGTCTAGCCCTGTCAGTCAAGGGGAAGGGATAATGTGTAGAGCTCAGGGGGTGTTACAAAGCAGTGCTCAAAGGATTCAGCCCCGCCTCCTGGTGCTTGAACTTCTCATTTTCATATGAATAAAAATTCTGATATCTCTACAGCTGTGTAGCATACAGACACAAGAAAGGTATAACTTTAATCAGCATGATGAGCCCCACCAGGTAGTATACCAGATTTAATAGGATTGATCATTCTGACAGAGCCGCTACAAGAAAATTGGAGCTATTATGGTATCCAGCAGCTGAGGCAGAGCCAGTCTTCAAGTAGCATGAACAGTTAGTGATGTCTGTATCTCAAATAGCAAAGAATATGGGGATGGGGAGAGTGATAAAGGGGGAGATTTATCAAGACCAGCACTTTCTGCGCTGGTCTTGATATCCCTGAAGATAAAACCTAATTTAGTAGTTTACGACTTTTTATGCCATTTTTCTGGTGAAAATTAAATGATAAATCTCCCCCACAATCTTCAGGACAAAAAGGAAAGAGAAGAGGTTATATGGAGTAATATGGAGATTGGAGGTAAACTCAGCAGTTAAGTTTTTGTATTGAGTTTTTACCTTTCTATTGTAAACTAACTCCAAAAAAAAAGGAAAAAAAATTCCTACAGGCAAAGCACACATTTAAGCATCACACACCAGGCAGATGTAATATTTTATAAACCAGTTATAATTTCTTACATTTGTAAAATATATAATTGAATCTCCATAAATAACTATGGTGACTAATCAGTTCATTGATAGTAAACTATTGCATCCCAATGTAGTTTTTCTTAGGGTCCTATTTCATATCCCGTATAAAATTTATTAAACTGCACATGTGTGAAGTTTTACCTGGAATCACATAAACTTTTACATTTCAACAAATTCTTCATAATCTCCACGTGACTACTTGTACTGTACTTTGCTTTCAATTACAAGAAAGTTTAATGGACAACTGACAAAAACGTTTCTGTTTTTACCTATTGCATTCCACGTTCCATTCAATTATTTGATGTTTATGATTGTGTGACTGAGTCCTTTTTTGTAGGATGACTTACAGATTTGTAAGCATCATTGTGTGATACATGTAAGTTAGCATTTAAAAAAATATGAACTTTTTAAACAATTTCATTATTGTATTAATGTTTTTGTTGACATCAGTCACTGATTACATTAAATAATTCACTAACTAAATTATACAGGTTTTATGAGTACAATGATACCACATATGTGTATGTTTATTGATTTTAAGGCCTTTTTGCGATTACATTGTCCAGTACATTGATGCAAATGGGTGAAAGAAAACTTCTGGTCTTCTGTGGATTTAAAATAAGAATAGGGGCAATCACAGGGTATACAGTTTGGGTCAAATTTGGTAATATCATACAATGTCTCATTCTCTTTACCAGGAAGCTTGCAACAAAAAAGGGTCATTGTAGTCCACCAAAATACAAGAGTTGGGTCTAAATTGATGGAAGGCAGGGTTAGCAAAACCGTATTGTGGAACATTATACCACCCCAAGAGAGCCAACTTCCACAGGCCAGCTGTGAGGAGGGTTCAGGTGGCCCCCTGGGCATCAGCCCACCAGGGAATTTCCCTGTAAGGTTTATGGCCAATATGGCCAGCTGAAATTGGAGGATATCACTACTAGAGCCTTATAGGTTCATTCACTTATAACTCAGATTTCATTGATGATTTGTGCTGTATTGGCAATGAAAGGCTTACAATTAAAAGTAGATATGCGCATGTTCTGTACAGGTGGATGGTGTTACAAGGAAAAAGCTTTGACTTTTTTCTACACGTATAATCTTACTTATTACAAATAACCTAGGTATATACTAAATACGTCAGCTTATCAAATTTAAATGAGGTACAGCTTTTAGTGATAGGTCTGGTTAACCTGATATAATTGTGCATCTTGGGAAACAATTGCATCTTTATTATATTGTATTGCTAGTTACCAGGGTGCTAACTACTCAAAATGCCAGTTTGTTATTGATCTGCAGAATATTTTATCCGCATGTATCATAATCCTTTTATAAACCACATGTAAGCCCCTTTGCCAGTAATGTGAGTTTATGTAACACCTCTCGTAACAACCTCAAAAGTCTTTTTAAAAAAAGTCTTGGATTATATTTCCATTTATTGTGCCGACCAAAGAATTGGATATGCGCAATTGCTGTAATATAAAGTTACACGTCTGAGCCTACAAACCTAAGCAACGAACTTAGTTGTATGCATTGAATAAACTGAAGCCTCTCAATATGCAACTAGTTTTATGAGCCTAGTAAGGAATGTTTGATATGTAAATGCTTTGCAATTGCCAAAAGAGGTCTCCAGTGAAATGGTTAACATGAGCCAAATGTATTACTGTATTTCACTATTGTGTATCTTATCTGCTTTGATCCCATCGTTGTGTAATCGCATTGGGATACATACTTTCTAACTTGACAAAAACAAGATGTATTTCTATTTGTAAAAGTTTCCTATAAAAAAATGTTCCACTAAAACGTTAAATAATTTATAGATGTCATAAAGCAGAGGACAGGCAGTCGAGTATGAGAAAAGGCTGGACATGCTGAAGTCTTATTGAAAACACTTTGAATCAGATGGCTAAATGATAACCAGTTGTGATAGCTACCCGCATATTTTGAAATATATGTGCATGTATCCAAAAATGATCTTGTTATTTGATTTATTCTCAAGTCCCCTGAAGTGTTTAATAAATACAATATGGTAAAACTGAAATCATGCTTATTGCTGCTATTATTTTGGTCAGTCTCCAAGATGAAATCATGCTTTTCAGGTTATAAATATACATTTTTATTGTTGATTTTTATACTCAAATTTGAAATATTACTTCTCTGCTTTCATATTTTCAAGACCTTATTACAGTGCAATAAATCTGCAGCGGACTAAAGGAACTGTAATTGATATCAGGTGATTTTAAAACAAAGAGAAAACAACTTGTACATGTCCTTTGTTACAATCAATGGGCTTTAAAATGCAGGCACAATTCATCTGCACTATCTGCTTGGAAGATTAATAGATAAATAAAGTGGACATCCAGAAGATGAATCACAATGATGTGCATGCCATTTCTTTAAGTGCAAGATATGATCTGAGGAGCCCAATTGTTTTTTGCAAACTGCTAAGTGTCTGGTTATTGTATTTTACTGTGAGAAGAAACATAGAGAGAATTACCTACACATGTACCATTTATATTATACCTTGTGGTGCACAGATGTGCAATAGACTCACTAGAATACATTGTATCACATTCATGCTGGTTGATCTTCGTGAAACCTTGAACACTGGAAGGGGCCATTCACAAAACTGTTTTTTGCAGGCTGACTTAGATGCGGTTTCCATGTCCTTTCTTGTATGCTAACAGGTATCTCCCAGGGAAAGAGAAGCATCTTGTAAAGGCCCTTTTAGACGGGCCGATTCTTCTCCCTGCCCGAGCGCCGATCAGCGATATCGGCGCTCGGGCAGGGAGCCTTTACACGGCCCGACGAATCGAGCGCCCGGCCGCACGAGTGATCGCTGTATCGCTCGTGCGGCCGGGAAGCTCCATACTGTCAGGCGCACATCGCCTGTTTACACAGGGCGATGTGCGCCCGACAGATTGGATCTTTTGGTTTCTACAAAAGATCCAATCAGCCGACGAACGAGCGTTTTGCTCGTTCGTCGGCTGATTAGGGCCACTTTTACACGGGCCGATTATCGGCACTAGCGTTCCTAGGAACGATTTTTCGGCCGATAATCGGCCCGTGTAAAAGGACCTTTAGTGTCAACTTTTGGGATACAACCAGGAAAAATAGCCAAGCCAAATATACATCCCATGTCATGTTCCAAGGCTTGTTAAAAAGTCATACTTTGACTCATAGGGAGCAGCTTCTAGAAGGTGGAGCTAGAGAGATGGTTCCTTTCCCTGGGAGATACCTCTTTATATATTATTATTTACCCATACACTGCTGGTTAAGGAGAGTCAGCACCCTGCCTAAGCTGCATTCAAAATAGCACACTCATCCAGCCAGAATCCTACTCCATACTGATGAGGGCCAAGCAACCCGAAACAGCTTCTATGAATGGATATTTGTCTTGGCTATTTTCCCTTGTCATGTCTCAAGGCTTGTCAAAAAGTTAGATTTTGACTCTTAGGGAGCCACTTCCAGAAGGTGGAGGTAGAGAGATGGTTCTCTTTCTCTGGGAGATATCTCTTTGTATATTATTTTCCCATGGAACATTACCAATAAGTCTCCATACCATGAAGAATTGCCAATAAGTCTTCATACATAGAGAGCCAGTACACTGCCTAAGCATATCCTTTCTTTGCATGGTTACAGCCATAGACCATGACTTCCTATTGCAAACATTGTTTTCAATGAGAGGTGGCTTCTGTACGGCAATTCTGCAGTCTTTTAGTGCAGAATCCATGCCAAATTCAGCCTCAACTGAAAGACCCCATGGCCCCAATATACAGAATCCGCTTGTGTGATCCGCTTAATGCTGATGGAGTCGGGACCCTTTTAACAAAAGGGAATTGTCCAAAGGAGACGACTGCTTTAAAGGGAACCTATTACCATGAAATAGTAATGCAATCTGAAGACAGCAGGTTGATGTATAGTATTATGGGAAAAGATTTAGCAAAACCTGCCTTTTATTAATTTAAATCTCTGCCTTTTCTGAGCTCAATTGCCAAGTGGGTGATCTTACATTATCAGTAATTGAAAGCTTTCTATGCATACATTGGATCTTTTCCCACAAAACTATATACATCAATCTGCTCAGCAATTCCTGTTCTATAACATGCAGCTTGTAGATTGTACTGAATTCTCACGCTTATGGGTTAGAAAAGTTCCTCAGCATTAGGTCCATCACATTTAGAAGCCCTACTGTTTAGAAGCCCACAAATCTGCTGTAATAATGGGGAACCCATGTGTTTACAGTCCCCCTGCACTATTAACACCACATTTCACATCAAATCAGTGGATGCCACAAGTACTTCACAGAGGTCAGCAGCACGGCACAACAGTATAAAGGTACAAGCCTTGCAGGACCATGTCCAGAGTCCTCCTCACCAGGTAACTGGAAGCTGAGGCAGAACTCAAATTAATACATGCTTTTATTCACCCATGTTTCAGGAAATGTTGCATGAGTGAATAAAGTTGTTTATTAAACCTTTCAGCCCCAGAGGTTTTTTCATTTTTGCATTTGAGTGATCATTTCATTACCAATAGGTAGTGACATTTATACTTAAATGACCACAACATGACAACTGCTTTAAGTACAAAAGGTTTAAAAATAGCTCAACATATTTTATAGAAACGTGAATAGCCAATTATGTTCTATGTATTCAAACAATATTTAGATTTGTTTTTTTCCTCCATTTTTTCTAGCAATTTGTGGGTATGTTCAAAATGTATGAATTTTATACATGTGTATGAATTAAAGCCTTGGGTTTTATGCATAGTCTTCCTGGTGCTGGACCTTACTTTGTTGCATGGTCATGAAGCATTATTTTCAGATTGTCCAAGCACATGTGGATTAGTAAACTGATTCATTTTTCTTTTTATGGCCAAAAATCACTTTTGGACTTCCTCAACGTTTCCTGAATTCGTTACAAGGCATGTAGGATGTAGAGAGATGCAGCGCGCTCCACACACATTACGCTATCTTACTAAATGTATCCTATAATGTTCATGCAAATGTATATACGTGCAGGTGACACATCAGTAAATGTGACATGTGTGATTAAAATTTGCACTAATGGCAAATGGAAAGCTGACATCAAAATGAAAGGTTTTATTTAAGTTTGCTTTATGTGTAATATAAGTATAACATTAAAAAATACTCACAAACTCTTATCTTATTTCACATTGCCTATGCAAAACCCACTTTTATAGTCATCAGAAAAGAAACAATTTGATTTTTGCGTCTTTCAGTCCCACAAAAATAGGTTGCTCTGTGTTACGCGAGCTCCACATCCAAATGTTTTCTGAATACTCTGGATTTGCAATTTGTAGGATTTAAAAACACTAACAATTCTACTTCAGAAAGAAGTAACAATTGACCTATGTCTTATGAGAATCTCTGCACTTTGCATCAGGAGATGAAAGTCAGTAGTCACTCTTATGGCTGAACTGGGATAGAAAAATCTAAAATTCCCTTCTCATGAACTAAATACACACTTCAATACCCTTATGTATTTACATA
This sequence comes from Rhinella marina, assembly GCA_900303285.1. NCBI lineage: Eukaryota > Metazoa > Chordata > Amphibia > Anura > Bufonidae > Rhinella > Rhinella marina. Next base: position 15,295 of record ONZH01003451.1, read on the forward strand.
AAACTATAAATTACATCATAGTGTGCAAAAATAATTATACAAATATATGTAAAATGTAAAACAGGTGAACAAGAAGATGATTTAGTATAAAAATTAGATAGATTTTGTTTATTTTTACTCATTGCAAAGAAGCAGACTTTCCTGTATTCTCTTGTACATCTGTTACCATCATCAGTAATCCTTATGTTCTAGTCAGTGCAGGAGGAATTACAGTATGGTAACCTCTGCAAATGTCACTCACTTCTTACTATTTTTTCTTAAACTGTTAGCAAATACATATTAGTTCAGTCTAATCTCTTACAGTTTTAACCTTTTAAAAGTTAAAAGACTTAAAAGTCTTACAGTTTTAACCTTTTTTTTTCTACTATTACTATCAGGGATGTAACAGGTAACTGTGGGACTCTTGCTTGGGATGCGAACCAGATCTACTTTTATTACCTTCAGGAGCACGGGGGTCTCTTCTCTGTGCCAGGTGTCGTGCACACACGCTACACGACAGGCCACTGTCTGGTACACACTCTGGTATTTACAGTACCCATGACCTTGGATGTGACTGTAACCCATGCTTAACCCATTAGGCTACCAAGGACTGAAGCAACCCCCAAACACTTCCCCAACCCCCATCTGCACATTCACACATAACACTGCCACCATCCGTCAGTACAGCTGACGGAACGCCCCAGTTGCAGACATATCAATGACAGGAACATACTGCATTCTAGCATAAGACAGGAAAGCCTCTATCTCGCTGGCTTTCAATGGTAACACCGAAAAGCAGTACTTAGAGAGTGTGTATGTTTAAAGCAGCAATGAACAATGTGTTAAATTAATATACAAAAAAGTAAAGTGCTAAAAGGTTACAAAAAATGTCAAAAAAGGACATATAGACAAGCAAATAGTAGAGAAATAGTTAGGGATCTGGTAAGGGATCCACAATGGTAGAATAGCTGAAGGTTGAACAGACCAACTATGTGTATCTCCAGGGTCTGGCCATGTATTGTTTACAGTATGCAATTTTTAAAGGGTCTTAGCCAGCCCCCTTCACCCCCACTTACTCATGTGACCAGAAGCTGACTAATTACACGCAAAAAATGGAGAGTTGTATGGCATATTTCTAATTTGAGCTGAAACTTCTTGTAGGTATCTCTGAGAATGATAACTTGGTCAGCAAGTTTTACTGGATATTGTTACAAACCCAGACATACCAAACACAAATATGAAATATTAATCTTTTAAACCAATATGTAATTAAATAGGTTTCCTAAAGCTGTAAAACCTGATGCTTGAGACCAATGAAAAGCCCAGGTTCCCTGATCATAAGAACATCATTATTATTATTATTTATTACTAATCATCAATTATGACATGGCTGCTTTGGAACTGCATTTTCTGGTCTATGGATATATACAGTGCTATTCACTAGCATTGGGTGGGTTGGAGACATACCAACTGTGGCATGGGTTAATTCCATTAGCACCTTCGTGGTAACTACAGTAGCAAGCAGTACAGTTTGGACTTTTGTCTGCAAACACATTTATTTGCCCTCCAGTCTATAACATCCTGAACTCATAACGCAGGGATAATTTATTCAGTGATGTCACAGTACAGAGATTATTCACTTAGCCAATTTATAGCTCAGGCACAGTGATGTCATAAGTGAAGGATAATGAAAGGGTACTATTACAGTATAACGATAATGAACCCAGTGATCTCACAGTACGGACATTATGCACTAAGTGATGTCACGGCATAGGCGTAGCTAGAGGTTCAGCACAGGGGGGGCGAAACATACTTAAGTGGGACCCCCACTTAGTGGCTTCCCAAACGCACGTTTCCAACTTCACAGGCACATACTTCTAGTTGTGGTTATAATATTGTATTAGAAAGATGACTGTATAAACTTCTAGATGATCTATGCTGTTAAGTACAGTACAATATACTTTCTACATACCCTATTCTAAATACTCTACCACATAATGCAGTAAAATATAGGAATAATAGGAGTAAAAAACAAGGGGACTCCTATGTTAAAGGAAACCTGTCCCCAGTTTTTACATCACTAAACTAACAGTCCCCTGTCCCCATCAGACCTCAGATAAGCTTAATGTGCCCCCATCAGACCTCAGATCAGCGTATTGTGCCTCCATCAGACCTCAGATCTGCGTATTGTGCCCCCATCAGACCTCAGATCAGCGTATTGTGCCCCATCAGACCTCAGATCAGCGTATTGTGCCCCATCAGACCTCAGATCAGCAGAATGTGCCCCCATCAGACTCACATCAGCCTACTGTGCCCCCATCAGACCTCAGATTAGCGTATTGGGCCCCCATCAGACCTCAGATCAGCGTATTGTGCCCCCATCAGACCCCAGATCAGCGTATTGTGCCCCCATCAGTCCTCAGATCAGCAGAATGTGCCCCCATCAGACCTCACATCAGCCCACTGTGCCCCCATCAGACCTCACATCAGCCCACTGTGCCCCCATCAGACCTCACATCAGCCTACTGTGCCCCATCAGACCTCAGATCGGCGTATTGTGCCCCATCAGACCTCAGATCAGCGTATTGTACCCCCATCAGACCTCAGATCAGCAGAATGTGCCCCCATTAGTCCTCACATCAGCCTACTGTGCCCTCATCAGACCTCAGATCAGCGTATTGTGCCCCATCATACCTCAGATCAGCGTATTGTGCCCCCATCAGACCTCAGATCAGCGTATTGTGCCTCCATCAGACCTCAGATCAGCGTATTGTGCCCCCATCAGACCTCCAGATCAGCCTACTGTGCCCCATCAGACCTCAGATCAGCGTATTGGTGTCCCTATCAGACCTCAGATGAGCGTATTGTGCCCCATCAGACCTCAGATGAGCGTATTGTGCCCATCAGACCTCAGATATCGTATTGTGCTCCATCAGACCTCAGATCAGCGTATTGTGCCCCCATCAGACCTCAGATCAGCGTATTGTGCCTCCATCCAGACCTCAGATCAGCGTATTGTGCCCCCATCAGACTCAGATCAGCCTACTTGTGCCCCACAGACCTCAGATCAGCCGTATTGTGCCCCCATCAGACCTCAGATCAGCGTATTGTGCCCCCATCAGACCTTCAGATGAGCGTATTGTGCCCCATCAGACCTCAGATCATCGTATTGTGCCCCAATCAGACCTCAGATCAAGTCGTATTGTGCCCCCATCAGACCTCAGATCAGCGTATTGTGCCCCCATCAGACCTCAGATCAGCGTATTGTGCCCCATCAGACCTCAATCAGATGCATCAGCCCTACTGTGCCCCATCAAACCTCAGATCAGCCTATTGTGCCCCGTCAGACCTCAGATCAGCGTATTGTGCACGCAGCGTCAGGTCATAGTGCACGCCAGCCAGGGAAGACAGTGGAGCGCCGGACCGGAGGGCAGCCACAGTGCAGGACAGGTAAGAAAGGTTTTTTATTTTAATCTTATGTGGCTGGGTGGGCTGTTCTGAGGTCTGATGGGGGTCCCTAAATACAAGTGAGCGCTTCCATACTGGAAGCGCTCACTTGTATTCGCCTGATAGTTTTCAGGTCATCCTTGCTGGGCCCCCCCTGAGTCACTGGGCCCGGAGCCGTCGCCCCCCTGCCCCCCCGGTAGCTACGCCTCTGTGTCACGGCAAAGACATAATTACATACGAAAAGTTATGGAAAATAAATTATACAAGCAGTGATATGATAGCACAGGAATGAGACAAAAAAAGCAGAATAATAATGCACATATTGATGTTGTAATGTAATCAAATGGGTGTATGGTGACAAATACACTAAGGCAGGTGTAGCTATTAACAGTTCTTTACTGAGGAATCGTATAATACAACAAAGAGCATGCCAGGTGCAACCAGAACACAATATATGTGTGAACAATCACTAGAAAAAATATAAGGGCAACCACCACAATAGAAAACAATACTTATACTCCTGCAGGTTAAAGGGGTTGTCCCACGAAAAATATTCTACAGTTTTCAAACCAGCACCTATATCTGAATACTTTTGTAATTGCATGTAATTAAAAATTTCTTATACTTGTAGCTACTGAGTTATTCAATAAAATGTATCTGTATAGTGCCACTTAATTTCTTATTTCTTTGACCTGCTCACTGGGAAGGCCGCACATGCTCAGTTTCATCCTTCAACTGCCTCCTGAGCTGTGATAGGGAGAGCATGGACACGCCCCCTTAGCTGCAGCAGAAAAGACACTCCTCTTGAGCTTCCAGCTTTGCATAAATCTAGCAGAGCAATGACTGGGGAGATCTCTGGATCCCTGTGAGGTAAAGGGCTGGTTCTAACTTTGTTAGAAAGAGGTTGTCATGTACTATGTGATGTCTGATTTTCATTTTTTACATTATTCATGGGATAACCCCTTTAAGCAGTCTTTAAATCAGGTGTTCTTTAACTTGATGACTTGGACTTACTTTGGATTTCAATCAGGTACGTTTTCTCATATCTTGCTGCTTCCCTTTTTGCAAGCAAGTACTCTGTTATGGGGTTGGTACACATGTACTGGTCAGGCTCTGTAATGTGCCTCCAGTTTACAATGACTTACTATATTCTCCTCTGCGCTGTCCTTGCTCTCTGAACTGAGCAGGACATACCTGGTGGCTGTTGTTCTCCACTTTGTGTTGGATAATGATAATGTCACAGTCAGACATTTTATATCAAAGAAATTAGCAAGTTATTTCCCTATTACTAGGCTACTGATAGTAGCCATGAGACCATGGGGTCTTAGTGACATATTAGTCCCACTGATTCTAGATTGGTATGTTGAAATTTATGATCCTGCTTGATTATTGCATAATTGTAATTTGTTTTATGATAAACAAACACTTTGAGGAAGATGGTTTAAAGGATATGGACACCTTTGTAAAAAAAAAAAAATTTTTTTACACTAATAAATTTATTTTGTAGAGAAAATCATTTCTCCAATTGGTTTGTTTATCTATCTTTTTTTTGTTTTTTTTTCTACAGCCTGCCATGCTTCCTATGCACAGCAGGCTGTTCTCAATGAATTTACAATGAATTTGTCAGATGACGCATTCTCTGTAACTCCTCCTGCCTCCACCGGGCACGCACTGTCTCCCTGATACTGACTGCTATTGACAGCCCCAGCTGCCATGTGTTTTACAGCTCCTAATACACATCATGCCCTTTCATCAGCCCTGCCATCTGTGTTGGGAGCTGTAAAACACATCCATGGGTGCCATCAGAAATAAATGTACAATATGTACATATGTCCCCCGCTCCCCTCCCACCTCCTTCAGAACCAAAGGCGCCCTTTCAAGACAGTGCAGCAGGCAACACAATGCCCCCCCCTCCTACTGGATGTCCATAGGGCCATAGGGAGCCCCCTATCCCCCATCAAGACTGCAGCACAGTACCCCCTCCCATAGGACAGGGCGGCAGGCAGGACAGAACCCCCCTTCCCCCTCTGGATGTCCATGCGCCCCCCCCCCATAGGATGGCACGGCAGGCAGAACAACAGTACCCCCTTCCCCTCCTCTGGATGTCCATGCGCCCCCCCATAGGATGGCGCGGCAGGCAGGACAGTACACCCCCTTCCCCTCCTCTGGGTGTCCGTTCGCTTTCCCCCCATAGTATGACGTGGCAGGACAGTAGCCCCCCTTCCCCTCCTTGGATGTCCGTGCGCTTCCCCCTTCTAGACGGCCCTGTAATGGCCCAGATGGTATGTGTGCAGGTGTCGGAGGCATTTCAGTATTTCTAGCTTCCATAGTTTTCTCCAGTCTAAAGGTAAAGGCCTGCATTCGAAACTCTCCCTCATTCTTAGCTTTCCCTGTATGTGAGCTCAAAACGCTTCCATCTGGTGTCTAAACTTGGTATTGCACATTATACATTATTGTCTGCATTGCCTTATATTGCTGTACTCTCATTGGTTCCTTTTCATGCCATTTATGTGATGGAGTTGCTTGACCATGTGACCCCTCTGCTATCTGTCAGCTGCCAATGACAGACCAGAGGATGTAGCTAGTTCCGCCCTCTTTTTCTCTAAGGAGTGAGCTGGAATATTCCAGAGAGTTCTGGTTCTGGCACAGACCAGAGAACAGTGCAGAGCTCTCTTGTGTACCTCAGCCATCCACTCAGGCCTAAGGCCTAGTTATTCAGCCATTATCTTCACCAGCACAGTTAACCCAGACTGCATCCAGACAGCTGTAAGGATCATCACAGGTTCTTCCAAGTATTCAGTAGGACTACCTATATAAAGTTCCAGAACCTACTGTCTGACCTCTGAGGAGTTGAGGGTCACCCACTCAGGATCACTTCTACCCCGGCTTACACGTCCAGAAGGTTCATGCGTCTTCCACCTGGTCGCCAGAGTGCGAGGGCAGCATCATTCTCTAAGTATTTCAAGTGCTCAAAGTTCTCTAGTTACTCATGCCTTACTCAGCTGAAAAGACTAATCTATTGGATCAGGTCTGTAATTACTTATTATACTACTACTACTCCTATCATCTCAAGTCAGCCGACAGCTAAGCTCTTAAACCTACAGTGCATTGTCAAGCCACTCTACTCTACCGCTGTATCCATACCATCTAAACCTGGCTGTGTACCAGAGAGACTGTAACCTGTATAACATCTTGGTTCCTGCATTAAAGCAAACGTTATCCTTGACCTCGCCCACCTGCAGTGTTGCCTGGCCTGTTTATTCTCTGCCCTTGAGGAGGAACCTTCAACACTGCCCCTGTGTACCTGGGGGGAAGGATTTCACCGCCGGACCCGAGCTCAGGAAAAGGAAGCTGCTTCAGCGCTACCACCGCTACCGCCATCAGTGCCAGCCTGTATCCTCTGTCCCTAACCTGCACCACCAGTCCCCTGTCAGCCAGCTTGCAGGTCCAGCCAGCATCTTCAGTCTGCATCACCAGCCTGCACCATCATCCAGCTAAGTGCCATTTTCTTTTCTACTGTAGTACTATACATAAAGAAGGGAAGGATTCATCTGAGACTGTTTTGCTGCACAATTATACATTTCTTAAAGTGACAGATGCACCATTTTTCTTAAAGGGACAGTGTACCTATTTTTGCAAACATGTCTAATCCTCAAATTAATGACCAAACTGGCCCCAGCAGTCCGGCCCCATCATCTGCTGATATTCCTGCACCTCAGGCTGCTGCCGCCAACATCATCCCTGCTCCTGTAATGGCTACTGGCCTGCCATTTTTCATAGGAACCTCCAGTCTCCCGAGCTATAGAGGAGAACCCCACACTCTTGTTGGGTTTAAAGAGAAAATACTTTGCACTCTTGAACTTGTCTCGCTTTCTCCTAATCAGCAGGTTCAATTGCTTCTAGGACAACTTGAAGGTCCAGCTGCTGAAGAAGTACGTTCCTGGCCAGCTACCGAAAAATCCAGCGTGCTACAAATCCTCAACCGTTTGAACAGAGAATTTGAAGTACAGTCACCTACAGAGGTTCGTCTAAAGTTCTATGACAGACGTCAGAGACCAGGTGAGACTCTAAGAGACTATGCACTTGCGCTACAGTCCGCATACAGAGCTTTACAACAAGTCGACACCATAGACCCGTCTGCTGTTGAAAGCATCATCACTGACAAATTCATAGAAGGAGTGGACTCTAGGCTGATACAGAGCCAGTTACGCATGCTAGCAGCCCACAATCCCAAAATGTCATTTCTTGACTTCAAAGCCTTAGCCCTGCGAGTAATAGGAACTGATTCATCTTCTACTCCTACTCCGTATTCCCCAGACCTGGCTGGTGGAATTCCTACCATCTCACCACTACCTACTGTTTCACCTATGCAGGCTGTCCAAGCTGCACAGACCTCTACACCTGTTAGTGTTGGTACCACTGTTACTCCAGATACACTTGCTCAAGTAGTGGACTCTCTTTGCCAGGCTCTAAAGGAGTTAAAGGGACACGCTTCTGCATCATCCCGTGAATCATCTGTAAGCAGGACATTGTCTCCAGAGCCCCGCTCTAGCCGTCCAAACCCTGATAGGCCCCCGCCTGGAAGTTTTCCATCACGTGAACGTCCTTACTGCACCTATTGTCGTCGCATGGGACATTACAGGTCCCAGTGCTTTCAGTTAAACGGGATACCCCCGAGTCCAAAGGGCCGCCCCTCGGGAGGTGAAACCAAAGGCCCAGAGGGACAACAGCAGTGGTTTTCGAGATTTCTCTCAAAATGCCCGTATGTAACCATATGGATAGACGGTGTTCCTCTTGAAGCCCTCGTTGACACCGGTTCCCAAGTCACTACCATCTCCAGGCACATATTTGAGGAACATTGGGATCCTAGTGTATTAGAGTTCAGGTGGTAAAACTAAATTGCGACTAATTGCCAGTAATGGTCAGCCCATTCTCCAATTAGGCTACTGGGAGCCTACCATACGTATTGGTGATCGTGAACTACCTCGACAAGGTGTGATAGTTACTGAGGCTCAAGGAGTTAGCACATCTGTAGTGTTAGGCATGAATGTCATACGTCATGTTTTCTCTGAACTGTTGAATGCCTTGCATGCCTCTTTGCCATCTGCTTCCTCCCATTATAGGCAAGCTATCCAGCAAACCATAAAAGCGCTCACCACTCAGCAGAAGTTTGCCAACAACAAAGGGGAGATCTGTCGTGTCCGCACCAAGGATGCCCGTTCAATTACCCTCTCAGCTAACAGTGAGACCCTCATCTGGAGCAGAGTTCATCCAGGGATTGATAACACTGACTATGAAGCTCTTCTGGATTCCATCGAAATTGATGGCCAGCCTCTAGCGAAAGCCGCTAGGAGCATCGTAACCGTCTCAAATGGTCAAGTTCCGGTAAGACTTGTCAATCTCAGTGATTCACCAATTGAACTTCACAAGTTCACTACAGTTGCCATGCTATACCAGCTCGACCCAGAAGACATCGTGAGTGAAGAGACCATCGCCTACCAAAAGTCTATCAAGGCCTCTTCCAAAGACTCTAACAGACCTCATACCCACTGGTGGGATGAACTCAGCATTGGAGACCCTAATACTCCCATTGAGCATGTCAACGGTGTTCTCAAGGTTGCCAAGCGACATAGCAAAGCATTCAGTAAACATTCCCTTGACTTTGGCAAGACCAACCTGATTCAGCACAAAATAAATACAGGTGACCATCCTCCTATCAAGGAGAAGCATCGGCCTATTCCTCCTGCCAACTACCAGCAAGTTAAAAAGTTGATCAAAGAAATGAAGGATACCAAAGTTATCCAGGAGAGTCAAAGTCCTTGGGCCGCACCTATTCTCCTAGTAAGGAAGAAGGATGGAAATATCTGTTTTTGTGTGGATTACAGGAAATTAAACAACATAACTCAATAAGACGCATACCCTCTCCCACGCATAGAGGAATCCATCGCTGCTCTGGGTTCAGCTGCCTATTTCTCAACTCTCGAATGTATAGAAAGATGAGATCTGCACACCCTTTTCAGCTGGGTGCTCATAGAGGACAAAATGTCACTGAGTATCAGAAGGAATCTATGGCACACCAGTTTTTTTCACTTTAAAATGCTTTTTTTCACATGTAGGAATTCATATAGTTCATGATTTTTAGTCCGGAGAAATTAATAAATAATATGTATACACCAAGTACTTTGCCGACGTTTCGGTCAACTCGACCTTTGTCAAGGAATCTGGAGAAAATGCAAAAATTATATACTTAGCACTTCATTAAAAAGTATGTAATTGCTCATAGTTTTCAAAGGGTATCCAATACTCAATATTTAATTAGTAATGAATAAATATATAGATATTCAGATATTATGATGAGGGGATACCTTTGTAACATATTGATCCACCTGTTCAAAGGTGGGAATCCTTTATGATAAGTCATGTGATAAATACAATCACAGGGACAAGTGAAGCTGTCTATGGTCACGAACAGATAATCTAAACAGTCATTAAGGTATTCAACATAGCAGCGATTTAAGAGAATATTTGGGAGATCTTGGTATAACCTGTAGTATGTGTGCTCCGGGAGCGGACGCCCTATTGTGTGCAGTCTCCCCGATAGTGGGATGTATGGGCTCTATGTAGGGACGTGCGATCACGTGACGGGAGAGCGCATGCGCTCTCGGTGTCCAGAAAGAATGGGCAAATAAGGGCAAAAATAAGGGCAGAACATAAATGAGGGGGAAATATAGGATACACGTTGTATCCTATCTAAATAGGACATTTAGCAGCTGTGGAATGTAAGTAGTATAGATAAAGCGTTACAAGCACAAGTCCATATTATTAAACCAGCCATAAGGGGGAGCACTAGTTCATGGATAATCTCAATACAGAAAGCCGAGACAGCTCAGTGACAACCTCCACACGAACCTTTGGAGGGGACCTCCTTTAAAATAGCCCAGAGATAGGATACATTGGTCATTACAAAAAATACATGTGATAGATGAGTACAGTCATTCCTCATTAACACCATCCCATAACACCGTATTTTCACTCTACCAACATAGGATCTACATAACCTC
>ONZH01003452.1:0-47972 GCA_900303285.1 Rhinella marina
TTTGTCTAAGCGGGTATTTAGTGCTGCTGGGGGCATAATTACTGATAAGCATATCCGCCTGTCAACTGAAAATGACAGGTTGATGCTTATCAAAATGAACAAGGCCTGGATTGCCCCTGACTTCTCTACTCCACCAGAAGAAAGCGGCTTAACATGATATTGTTTTAGACGGTCAGATCAGCATCATGTCACCCATAATTTTTATTCGGTCAGCTAAGCAGCATGTCACCCATAATATTTAAGACGATCAGTTCACCAGCATGCCCAGAACCATAATGTTTTAGACGGTCAGCTCACCAGCAGGCCCTCAACCAAAATGTTTTAGACGGTCAGCTCACCAGCATGTCACCCATAATTTTTGATACGGTCAGATAAGCAGCATGTCACCCATAATTTCTTAGACGCTCAGTTCAGCAGCATGTCACCCTGAACTTTTTAGACGCTCAGCTCAGTAGCATGTCACCCATGATTTTTTAGACGGTCGGCTCAGCAGCAGCACGTCACCCCTATTGTTTTTGAGTGTCAGCAGCAGGCCATCAATCATAATTTTTCAAGGGTGTGTCTGAAGCCCTCCTTTATGTGTAATAAAGGTGGTATTGGAGTACATGTTCCTTGTAATTTTTGGCAGCCCTATCACTATGTACATAGGCTTTATGAGTGTAAGAGTCCCAAAATTATAGCACAATGTAAATGAGGCCCTCCTTTATGTTATGTACTGGTTGTATCAGAGTGCCTCTTCCTTGTAATTTTTGGCAGCTCTTGCACTTTATGTACAAATAAATATATTTTTCCTAACAATATTTCGTCTAAAATTGATGATATCTTCTGTTTTTGGGGGTATTATTGTCATTCCGTAAAAGTGGCGTAATAGTCGGACATCATTGTTAATTACAGTGACTTCGTTGTCCAAGATGCAGCCAGACATCCTCCCCATGCTGTTCCCTAACCATTTCTGTGGTGTTTCCACCATTTTCTCACGTTTCCCTATGAACCACACGCCCTCCCCTCTGCAGAGCAGCGGGTGCCTGGTGTTCCCCTATTGACTTCCATTATACTCAGGTGCTCGGCCGAGCACTCGAGCACCACCTAGTGTTCGGCCAGAGCACTGAGCATTGCGGTGCTCGATCATCACTAATGTTCACCTGTTTCCTTGTCAATTTGTTGGCCCATATTTACCAATGTCAGTGCACCTAAAAAGGGGCAGAAACTGACACGTTTTAAGGACATCATGGCCTTGACTTCCTAATGTATCTGCACATAGAATCTGTTTTAAAAATTGGCTCAATTTGGTGCAACTAGGTTTTCTACAACTTTTTCTGACTTAAATAGGTTAAGGACTAGAGTAAAGGGGGCATTGGGCCACAATTCTGACATACCAATATTTGGTATAGCATTAGAGAAATCATCTATCTCTGCACCACATTTATCATCCAGCCTGAGCATCTGTGATAAATCTGGGGCAGGTCTGGGCTGCCTGTCTCAGTGGATAATGTATAAATATGCAACTTTTTGCTCTCATTTTTGAGGAGTGCATGTCCAGGGCTGTTTCATTTTCCTTTTTTTTTTGCGAAATGTTGCACTAATTTATTACATTTATCACACATACAGATACCTACAGATTTTTAAGCCAAACCATATTTCCTATATAGGTTTCAAACAGTCTGTATGCCACCAGTTATTTGAGGCGGTTTTTCGATCAAAAAGTCTCAGTGATAAAATGAAGACCTGCCCACAAAACAACTGTCTAACCCTTAGTAAATGCAATTTGTGGGGCATGGTGCAAACTTTTCAAAAACTGGCATGAATGCATCAAAAATTTGGTGAAAAAGCCTACTCCACTGACAAAACGTCCAATTTTCAGATGTATCACATTTCAGACATTATCCCTAAGGGGGCAAATCATACACAGCCTGACTTATCCTGCACTGTTCTTGAGTTCCATCCTGTATATCTTTTATTGTAGAAATATAAAACATAACAATAGCACAATGTAACAATATTAATAATAAACATACTCATCATAAAATATAAAACACAGCCAATCAATAAATAAAACGTACACTGGTCCAGCCACTCACTCCAATGCTAATACTATTATCACACATACACACATATATAACAACATACACAATATTGTATTATAGGCATACACCAATTATACATATATACACCCACCCTACACCATAACATTTTTTTTCAGTACTATACATACACCATCCCCACCCATGACACCCATGATATTATATTATATACATACAGTACATACCCCCTACACCAATTATATACAAATAATCACAGAAAGCTAACTGGTCCATTTGTCAAATAAACCACCTAAATAATAATAATAATAATAATAATAATAATAATAATAATTATTATTATTATTATTATTATTATTATTATTATTATTATTATTATTATTATTATTATTATTATTATTATTTTATAATTATTAGTGATGACTGAGCACCCCGATGCTCGGATGCTCTGGCCGAACACTAGGTGGTGCTTGAGTGCTCGGCCAAGCACCCGAGTATAATGGAAGTCAATGGGAGCAGACCAGGCACACCCTGCTCTGCAGAGGGGAGGGTATCTGGTTAACATAGTAACATAGTAACATAGTTTGTAAGGCCGAAAAAAGACATCTGTCCATCCAGTTCAGCCTGTTATCCTGCAAGTTGATCCAGAGGAAGGCAAAAAAAACCCTGTGAGGTAGAAGCCAGTTTTCCTCACTTTAGGGGGAAAAATTCCTTCCCGACTCCTGTCAGGCATCAGAATAACTCCATGGATCAACGGCCCCTCTCTAGTAACTATAACCTGTAATATTATTACCTCCAGAAATACATCCAGGCCCCTCCTGATCTCTTATAGTGAACTTACCATCACCACCTCCTCAGGCAGAGAGTTCCATAGTCTCACTGCTCTTACCGTAAAGAATCCTCTTCTATGTTTATGTACAAACCTTCTTTCCTCCAGACGCAGAGGATGTCCCCTCGTCACAGTCACAGTCCTGGGGATAAATAGATGATGAGAGAGATCTCTGTACTGACCCCTGATATATTTATACATAGTTATTACATCTCCCCTCAGTCGTCTTTTTTCTAAAGTGAATAACCCTAATTTTGATAATCTTTCTGGGTACTGTAGTCCACCCATTCCAGTTATTACTTTAGTTGCCCTCCTCTGAACCCTCTCCAGCTCTGCTATGTCTGCCTTGTTCACAGGAGCCCAGAACTGTACACAGTACTCCATGTGTGGTCTGACTAGTGATTTGTAAAGTGGCAGGACTATGTTCTCATCACGGCATCTATGCCTCTTTTGATGCAACCCATTATCTTATTGGCCTTGGCAGCAGCTGTCTGACACTGGTTTCTGCAGCTTAGTTTGCTGTTTACTAAAATTCCTAGGTCCTTTTCCATGTCAGAGTTGATAGGGAAATGTGAGAAAATGGTTGAAACACCTCTGAAATGGTTAGGGAACAGCATGGAGAGGATGTCTGGATGCATCTTGGACACCGAAGTCGCTGCTATTAACGATGATGTCCGACTATTACGCCACCTTTACGGAATGACAAAAATACCCCCCCAAAACCAAGACAAGATCCATTTTAGAGGAAATATTGTTAGGAAACATATATTTAATTTTACGTAAAGCGCAAGTAGCAGCACTCCTTCACCCCTTATGTTTTACACTCTCAGATCAGCAGCAGGCACTCGCCCCAAATGTTTTAGACGGTCAGATCAGCAGCAGACCCTCACCCCAAATGTTTTTGAGTGTCAGCAGCACTGAACGTCAACTTGTCAGGATGAGGACCAGAGTGAAGAAGTAGCATAGTAACATAGTAACATAGTAACATAGTTTATAAGGCCAAAAAAAGACATCTGCCCATTCAGTTTGGCCTGTTTTCCTACAAGTTGATCCAGAGGAAGGCAAAAAACCCCTGTGAGGTAGAAGCCAATATTCCTCACTTTAACTGAAAAAATTCCTTCCCGAAGAGGAAGAGGAGATGGTGGATGATGAAATCACTGGCCCAACATGGGAAGGAGGCAAGCTGAGAGAGGACAGCAGCACCGCAACAGGCTGTAAGAGGCGGTGGGGTGGCAAAAGGGAGAAGGCAGGCCACACCAACAAGTGCTGACGATAAAAGAATTGTCATTTGCAACCTGTGCCGTACCAAAATGAGCAGGGACATGAACACTAGCAACCTGACCACCACCAGCATGATCTTCATGGCAGCAAAGCACCCTAATAGGTGGGCCAAACGCCTGGATCCACAATCGGTGTCTGCGGGTCACACCACTGCCTCCTCTTCACTGTGTTACATGCTAGCCAAGACCCAGGCCTAGATGCCTCCCCCCTGCATCTGGACCCTCGCAAGCACCATTAGTGAGCACATTCACTTCTGCGTCCCAGCGCAGCGTACAGATGTCCATACCCCAGGCCTTTGAACGAAAGTGCAAATACCCAGCCATCCACCCACAGGCTATAGCACTAAATGCACACCTTTACAAATTGTTGGCGCTGAAAATGTTGCTTGTGGACACTGAGGCTTTTCGCGGTCTGATGGCGGCGGCTGTCCCTCGTTACTCAGTACCTAGCCACCACTATTTTTGCCGGTGTGCCCTTACCGCCTTACACCAGCATGTATCCCGAAACATAACCCGTGCCCTGACCAATGCAGTTATTGGAAAGGTCCGCTTAACGACTGACACATGGACAAGTGCTTCTGGCCAGGGATGCTACATTTCCCTGACGGCACACTGGATGAACGTTGTTGAGGCTGGAAGCGAGTCGTACCCTGGGATGGCACAGGTGCTACCAACACAAAGGATTGCAGGGACTACTTCCATCAGGATTTCTGCCACCACCTACATTAGCGACTGCAACCCCTCCTTCTCCTCCATCACTTCCATCTAGGAATTCTCATCTTGAAGCACCAGTCAGACTTCACTCAGTAGCTGGAAGCAGTTTAGCACAGCAGTGGGGAAGCGACACTCAACCTACAACCAGGTGTGGTTGTGTCTGATAACGGCCGCAACTTGGTGGCGGCTTTGGAGCTCGGCAAGCTCACACACATACTGTCACGCTAAGGTGTGAGGGGGAAAACCACACAGAGCATAGGAGGGAAAGAAGATTAGGGCTGGAAACTAAGCAAGGAAGATGGACACCTCCTAAAGGAAACCCTGACTCTAATCCTGTCTGAATACCAGTATAAACAGGCCTCAAATGTAGGCGAGTTCATACACAGGAACCTAAACCAAACTGTCCCTATAGGACCCTGGAACTAATGACAGGAATGAGTCTACCTGTTCCTCCAACAGGAAGGATGAACAGGAGTCTCCCTCAGGCCAAACAACTGCTTCAACTTAGTGGTTCAGTGGTTTCTCAAAACCTACACCAATTTGCCTGAGCTGCTGGTGAAGTTGTCCATTTCCGAAAGTCACCTACAGCTTCCGCCGGTCTAGCAACGCTGCAGCAGCGCTCACACTTGCCAGCTTACTGACTGCTATGCGACCTGAGCACACGCTGGAACTCTACCTGCTCACAATAAAGACGGACAGCGCTGCATGTGGAAAAGTTTCTGATAATCGGCCTAGTGTCACAACTAGGAGAGAAAAGTTTTGTAAAATGGTAAAGGAGTACCTAGCTGACAATGTCAACGTCCTCAGCGATCCCTCTGTGCCTTATAATTATTGGGTGTCTAAGCTGGACACGTGGCACGAACTGGCGCTCTACGCCTTGGAGGTGCTTGCCTGCCCTGCCGCCAGCGTTTTGTCGGAGCGGTTATTTAGTGCCACTGGGGGCATAATAACTGCTAAGCTGACAATGCTGACACTAATTTAAATGAACACAGCCTGGATTGCCCCTGACTTCGCTACTCCACCAGAGGAAAGCGGCTGAACATAAAGGAACTTTAAATGTGGCTTTTAAGGTGTATTCAATACACTGTATTTCCATGAACCCCTTCCTCTTCTCGTCCTTTTCCTCCTCTTCCTCCTTATCAAACTGCTTATTAGGCTGCCTCGCCTTTAAATGTTTAAGAGGTTCACCAGCAGGCCCTCACCCCTATTTTTTTAACCAAAAAAATTAACCTCACTCTGGTCCTCCTCCTGACATGTTGACCTTACAAGAACCTGTCTTGTGCCGCCCTCCAAACTGAGACATGAAGCTAGGAGTTTTGGATGACTTTGTTTCTTGTGCTCTGCCAGCAGACACTGTTTGACCGCGCCCACCGTGCACCATCAGCAGCACGCTCACTTCCCTGTCCCTTACTGCTCACCTTGCACATACTAAATGGTGTATATGCAAGTTTGTCAAAAGTACAGTTGCGCAGACTTTTTTTAGTGTATGAGCAGAAACATTTCACCGAATTAGCAAACGTTATGCAGCAGACACAGCGCAGGTAATGTCACATACCTGTGCTGCATGTGCAGTATAACCTTTTTGTATCCTAAATACCTGACATCCAGTGTATTTTTTTCTGCCGTTATTCATATAATGTATAACGTTTGCACAATCAGGCACAGATAGTGTGGGGATAGGATTTGGCTAGGCAGGGCTAGTTGTTCTGTTGAAAAGACCCCAAAATCCTTTTTAGGACTTTTGTTATATCTGGCTGCAATATTGTTAACACCAATTTCACAGCGTGTGCAGGACACACGAGTGTTTCTCCTACATACCTGACATTTATTGTGTTTCTTTCTGCCGCTAATCACTGCGACATTAGTAATGTTGCCTTCAATAGCTGCAGAAAAAAATACACCGGATTTCTGTTATTTGGGATACACAAATGTTAGACAGCAGACGCTGAAAAGGTGGTGTTAAGGTCAGGCAACCTTGCACAATTTTAACTCACCACAATAATAATATATTGCAGCCAGATATAACAATGGACTTTTGTGTCTTTTGAACAGAACAACTAGCCCTGCCTAGCCAAATCCTATCCCTACACTATAAGTCCCTCCTTGCACAAGTAATACTGCAAACGCAAATGAGGAACTGCGGCCTAAATTAACGGTAGAAAAAATACCAACGGATGTCAGGTATATAGATTTTTGAAAGGTTCTAATACACACGCTGTGCACATAGTGGTAGTGTCAGGCACACTTGCGTTCTTTTTGCCCCAAAAGAAAAATAAATGCAGCCAGATTTGTAAAGTCATGCCTAAAGCCCACACTCCGGGAAGATATAAGTGAGGGACATAAAGATGTGGAGTCACTGTGGGTAGAAATAAATGGAGCCAAAAACAATAATAAAATACTAATAGGGGTTTATTATAAACCACCCAATATATCAGAGACCACAGAAAATCTACTTCTAAATGAAATAGACGAGGCGGCAAATCATAATGAGGTCGTTATTATGGGGGATTTCAACTACCCAGATATAGACTGGAAAACTGAAACCTGTACATCTCATAAAGGAAACAGGTTCTTGGAAATAACCAAAGACAATTACCTTTCCCAACTGGTTCAGGACCCTACTAGAGGGACGGCCATACTGGACTTAGTATTAACCAATAGACCTGACAGAACAACAGGTGTGCAGGTCGGGGGACTCCTGGGAAACAGTGACCATAAAATAATAACCTTCCAATTGTCATTCAAAAGAGCGTTTCTTCAGGGAGGAACAAAAATACCAGACTTCAAAAAAGCAAAATTTAGCCAACTAAGAGAGGCCATAGGCCTAACTAACTGGGACAAAGTCCTCAAAAATAAAAATACAGCCACAAATGGGATATTTTTAAAAGCATCCTAATATCTAATTGTGAGAGGTACATACCTCTGCTTGCAGCAGCTCTCCCTGGCTCAGGATGAGCCGGTCACATGTCACCGGGTGCTTTATAGCACCAGATGACGTGTTACCGGCCAGCCAATCACTGCAATGCCAGTAGCTAACATGACTACTGGCATTACAGTGAATGCCAGTACCTTCCCGCACACTAATTGGCTAATTAGTGTGCGGGGAGGGGACTTGAGTATGGCGCTCGAGCACACGCAGTGCTTGGCCGGGTCACAAGAACCGCCATGTTCGGCTATATAGTATATTCGGCCAAACATGTTCGCGCATCACAAATAATTATGCACACACAATATAAACTGAACTATACACCCACACCCTGTCTGACATCTGGTCCCATCTCTAATGCTTACAGTCCTTGTCCATAGTCCAATCCAGTTTCTTCAAGTGCACAAAATCTAAGTCCCAAAGTCCAGAAAGTCCTAAAAGCAAACTCCAGCCCCCCTTGAATTACCACCCACCTAACACCAAACCCCATATATACACCATATAAATGGAATGAAAGAAAATTTTAATAAATCAATACATTACCAAAATACACAAAAACCAAACCCAACAAAGCCCAAGTTCGTTGCCTGCAAGCCCTTCATCCTAAATACTGACCAAACAAAGCAAAAATCTACTGTGTCAAGATCAGCCCACCACCAGGGAAGGGGATGACAAGAAAAGGGCACCCAAAAGGAAAAGCCCCTCCAGAGGAGAGAGGCCCTCCCTGCCCCCAGTCTGTCATATTTTGGAGAGCGTACCTTCACCAGGTCACTCAGAAGGTCACCACCACATCTTCTGAGAGCATTTTCCGTTGTGTAGATACTAGTCAGTGTGTGTTCCACGTGTAGTGCTTCACCACTACACTAACTAAGAATAAAGTGCAGCCGTCCCAGCCTCCCAGGTTTCTGAATGCTTTATAATCCCACTTCGCATAGGTGAGACTGGCCAGCCCAGGCCAGCCAATGTAGGCACCCATCCTATTGTAGACCTCCATATTAAAGGGACAATGAAGCAGGAAGTGGCCCTTGCTTTGCATCTCATCACCACACTCCTCTCAGGTACAACTCCTTTCCTCAGAGCTCCTACACAAGTTGTCCCTCACATACAGTTTACCATGGAAGCAGCGCCAAGTCCCAAAACTTCAAGAGGAGTATGGTGGAATTCAAAAATTGCAACCCAACTTCCAGATCCCAACTTGGGCAATCCCTGAGGGCCAGAGGTTTCTGGAAGTGAGGACCCTTTGGTTAAGGAGGACCCTTTGGTTAAGGAGTTCGGTCCTCGACAGAGTCCTTATCTCCCACATCCCCAAACCCCACCAGCAAATCACCTTCAAAACGGGGGTGACATATGTCGGAAGATGCCCATGCGGTGTACAAAGATCCTTCACTTGCCCTCATGCCTCCCATTCCTGGAAGGAAGGCTGAAACCATCCCCGACTGGAGAATATTCACAGAGGAGCCCTCTCTTTCCAGAGGTCAACAGTGTTAACCTTCATGAAGGTGTTCACCAGGAACACCACAAGGTTGACCATACACAACCCCCCTAGCCTCCTTGTGCGGTCTAAAATGGCAGAAAATGCTCAAAAACCCCAAATGCTGTTGCGCATTTATGACCGGGGGAGCAAATCTTGCACATGTGGTGAGCTGCTGAACGTAATCCCCAGCAAAAATGCATACAATGGAGGATGCCTGCAGCGGACAACATGTACCACAACAACATCCTACACAGGATAACCAAGTGTGCGGATGTGACAAACTATACAGTGGACCACATGGGCAGAATTTGCTCCCCCGGTCATAAATGCGCAACAGCATTTGGGGTTTTTGAGCATTTTCTGCCATTTTAGAAAACTTTTTTTCTGTGACTGTGTTTGGACATGTATACCTGGAGGTGTGGCAACTCCAGGTTGAATGTTCCTTGATTTGACTAATGGGCAACATTTAGGTGCACCTTTGCAGCCTGGATCACATCATGTCAGGGTTAAGAGGGCCTCCACCCCCAGCCTCAACCCCCCTACCATCGTATGTGTGATTTCACACTGGAGGTAACTGGGAGCTGGTTGCTGTGTGTCAGACTTTATGCCCCTATCTGCAATTACCTATACCATAGTAGGGTGAGCATTAGGTACCGTGCCACTTGAGATACCTTGACGGAGTGCTCAGGCTCCGGTATGTTCTTGATATAAGAATATAAGTCTCATTTTAACATCAGTGTGAAGGTTAGCCATATATTGTCAATTGCATTCACCATTGTAGTGCACCATTTTCAGTGAATTCATGTTTTAATCAAGTTAACCTTTTACCTGAGGGTCAAAGACCAACCCTTCCACTAGTCCACCTTCTGAGCAGAGATCTTTAGCCTGCTGTTTCAATTTTTTTGGTATAATCTCCTTGGCCAAAATCGATGTCGAGGATGTTTGCGGACTGCTGGGTCTCTGGAAGGGTCTCCGGGAGATCAAAAACAGGAACTCCCCTCCCAGCCAGAGATTATTACACTTATCCCAGTTATACTTGGACACAGAGGCCTCGGAGTAGTGATCCATCTCAGACATCACCCTCTCTGCCTTCCCTCTTGAAGCTACAAAGACGGTGACATCATTGGCTTATGCTACCACTCTCAGAGTGGAGTCCGGCTCCACCCTGTCCTGATCCTCGTCAAGGGCCCACCATCTACCCTTCTATAGAAGGAGTCAATCACAATCACATATAGCATTTGGCTCAACAGACAACCCTGGTGAACACCAGTACCCACCTCAAAAGAGTGGTCAATCCAACCATTCACAAGTGGGAAACTTTTTGCCCTTGTGTACAAGGTCTTAAGCCAATAGACAAACTGCCCCAGAAGATCATACCTCAGAAGAAAAGACCAAAGATACTATTGATTAACCCAAAAAAATGCTTTTGCCTGATCCAAGGACAGCAAGTACCCCTCCAGTGACCAGCACTACCTTGCTCTACTGCCTCTCAAACGTACTGTGACCTGGAACAGAGCAATGCTGGGCATCTGAAAGCAGCCAGGACAGAATCTTTCTGTCCACACTGAAAAGCGCTATGGGATGCCAGTTCTCAATGCTAGATGGATATTTACTCTTTGATAGGATGATCAGGGCTGACCTCATTGACATTGACACTGTGCCCGAGGATAGACACTCATTAAATACCTCAGTCAAGAGAGGAACCAAGGCGTCCTTAAAGGTCTTATAAAACTCAGATGTTAAGCAATCCAAACCTGGCGACTTCTTGAGGGCAAGCCCTTTGCCAGTCTGACTTCCTCTTCACTGATGATCTCCACCAAAACAGAGAGAGGGATCTTCTCCTGGTTCAGGGACAATTTCAACCAGGAAATCCGACATCACATCTCGATCTGGTGACCTAACAGCATTTTTACAGTTGCTTTTGGCTCAGTCAGAACAGAGCTCTGAAGCTATGCATCCATCTCAGACCTCCTGTATCATTAATCTCTTCCAGTATCTGACATATTACGGCTGAGATGTCATGGATCATTGGAGTCATGATAAATGTATTTGTTGCAGGCATGAATATAATCAATCAATTTATTATATACCCAATTGATATTTTTTATGCTTTATTTGATATATAAGTAGTTGGAACCACAAGGAACCTACAGTAAGTCCTTCTTAAACTGAGTCTTTCACCTGTTTTTCACCAATATATATATGAGCACTGCCCCACAGAAGATTGCAGACACATCCCAGACATACCTGTGTGCACTGTGTGTGTATTACATGTCACATCCCAGACATACCTGTGTGCACTGTGTGTCTGTATTACATGTCACATCCCAGACATACCTGTGTGCACTGTGTGTGTATTACATGTCACATCCCAGACATACCTGTGTGCACTGTGTGTCTGTATTACATGTCACATCCCAGACATACCTGTGTGCACTGTGTGTGTGTATTACATGTCATATCCCAGAACAAGGAATACAGACACAAATTGCACACAGGTATGTCTGGGATGTGACATGTAATACAGACACAGTGCACACAGGTATGTCTGGGATGTGACATGTAATACACACACAGTGCACACAGGTATGTCTGGGATGTGACATGTAATACAGACACACAGTGCACACAGGTATGTCTGGGATGTGACATGTAATACACACACAGTGCACACAGGTATGTCTGGGATGTGACATGTAATACAGACACACAGTGCACACAGGTATGTCTGGGATGTGACATGTAATACACACACAGTGCACACAGGTATGTCTGGGATATGACATGTAATACACACACAGTGCACATAGGTATGTCTGGGATGTGTCTGCAATCTTCTGTGGGGCAGTGCTGGTAGTTATATAGGTGAAATACAGGTGAAAGACTCCCTTTAAGTTAATTGTGTATATGTACTGTGTTGAATTGTGCTCTACACTATGTGTATGTAACCCAATTAATAGAATGTCAGTCTGCAATATTCATTTCTGACTCTATCTCTCTCTGTAGTACCATAGACAGGAAAGGTTATATAAAGAGCTGATAAGCAGGAAGTGTCACAGGGGGTTCCCTCAGGATGGATCAATATCTGATCAGTGGGTTTCCAACATCTGGCACCGCAGCCGATCAACTGTTTGAAGAAGCTACTTCTCTCTGCTGTAATAACAAGCAGAGCGCCATTCATTGCAGATGTTCTTGATATTGCAGAGCAGACCCTTTGACTTGAATGGAACTGAGCTGCGCCTAGTCAATGTAACGGTACTGACCTGACCCGGGCCAGGTCATTAGTGGTTCCATGTCCTTTGCTGTTATCTGACAATAAGCTATGCTAGACTCCCCTCCCCAGAGGAACTGCATTGCTAGAGAACAAGCAGAGGGGAACTGGCCTACAATCTAACCACTTAGATGGCATTAAAGGGAATCAGTCACCTCCAGCAAACCCTTTTCAGTACAGCAATACATGGAGGGGCGTAACTATAGCCATAGCAAGGGGCCCAGGGATTGGGGGGGGGGCCCAGTCAGAAGAAAGAACATTGCACCTTTTTGTGGAGAACAACAATCTGGTAGCTTTTTGCTATGATGAGTTTTCTGATATATGGTGCCATTACACATGCCTTTAATTATTGCTACGTATGCTGCTGCTTTCATTTTCTCACACTAGGTGGTGGGGGCCCCATCTTATTTTGCCATGGGGCTCTATATGCCCACTATTTTCATATTGCAAGACAGGTGCGGAGAGAAGAGGAAGAAGGATGTGTAATTGCTGAAAACAAGGACCAGCACTTGGAAAGAGAGGAAACAATGGTGACTTAAAGGGGTATTCTCATCTTAGACAATGGGCGCAAGCGCGGCCACCGCTCCCATTCATTTCTATGGAGCCGACGAAATAGGCTCGGCTATTTTCGGCGGCCCCATAGAAATGAATGGAGGGCGGCTGCGCATGCGCAGTGCGCCCTCATTCAGTTCAGGGGCTCCATTCTGGATACAGGTGCGGGTCCCAGCGGTGGGACCCGCACCTATAAGACAATGGGGGCATGTCCTAGCGATATGCCCCCATTGTCTAAAATGAGAATACCCCTTTAACTAATTTATACAGTAAGTGATTTGGGTGGGACTTTGTTTTAGGATATGTTAACCCCTTAAAAAGAGAATGATTTTTTTGTCATTCTCCAAGAGCCACACATTTTTAGTGTTTCTGCTAACCTTATATGAGGGTTGTTTACCAGTTTCTAAGGCAGCCGAGAACTTTGTGAAGGCTCCCAGGCCTGTCATAGTATAGCTTCTATGAATCTGTAGCAGGAGTTGTCTCATTTCAGTAAATGCAATTTATCATGTAGACAAAGTTCATACAAGGTACTAACTAGTGTATTGGGATTGTCCATATTGCCTCCTTTTCTGGCTTGATTCATTTTTCCATCACATTATACATTGCTTTCTTCCAGAGGTTACAACCACCCTGCAATCCAGCAAAGGTGGCTGTGCTTGCACACTGTAGGAAAAAGCACTGGTTGGGAGCATGGGAGCATGCATAGCATGCTTGTGCTTTTTCCTGTAGTGTGGGAGCATGGCCACCACTGCTGGATTTCAGAGCGGTTGTACTCGTAACTCCTGGATAATGCAATTAAAAAAAAAGGAATTAAGACAGCAAAGGAGGCAATATGACAATCACAATACATTAGTAAGTGCCTGATATTAACTTTCACTACATTAGAAACTGGAAAACAACCTTCATGTGAGGTAAACAGAAAGCAGCAAAGATGACCATACTAGGAAAAAGCACTAGTTGGGAACGTGGGAGCACACATAGGCTTGCGCTTTTTCCTATAGTATGGAAGCATGGCCACCACTGCTAGATTGCAGGGTGGTTGTACTCAAGCCAGCAAAAGAGGCAATATGACAATCACAATACATAAGTAAGTGCCTTGTATTAACTTTCTCTACATTATGAATGCCATCTGCTGAAGTGAGACAACTCCTACTACAGACACAGATTCATAGATGCTCTACTATGGCAGGCCTGGAAGCCTTTACAAAGTTCCTGGCTGCCTTAGAAACTGGAAAGTCTCATAGGGTGTGTGTTCAGTCACCAGGAGCAGCACATTTCCCTGGTATATTTAAATACTTTTTAAATGCTATGGGCGCAATTGACCACAGCTTCGGAGGTGTTAAAAGTACAGTATGTGACCAGAGTTGTCTTCAATCACATACACTGCGAGTGGGTGTCTACTATGTAAAAACAGTGGGCACCTGCCACCTATGGAGTCCACTCAGCTTCTGATTGGGCCCCATCTTTCAAGACCAGGCAACTGACGTAGTTAGGGCAGATTCCGAGAAAACCTTACATAAAAATATATTAATAGTCAGCCACCATGATATTGTTGTTATCCAACTACAGTACCATGGGAAATTAAAGAAATGATTACAAAATGGATAATAACTAGTGTTGATCGAGCACCACAATGCTTGGGTGCTCGGGTGCTCTGGCCGAACACTAGGTGGTGCTTGAGTGCTCGGCCGAGCACTAGGTGGTGCTCGAGTGCTCGCCGAGCACCCGAGTATAATGGAAGTCAATGGGAGAACCTGACCACTAAACCAGGCACCCCCTACTCTGCAGAGGGGAAGGTGTCTGGTTCATAGGGAAAGGTGAGAAAATGGTGGAAACACCATTGAAATGGTTTGGGAACAGCATGGGGAGGATGTTTGGATGCATCTTGTTCTAAAACATTATGGTTCCGGGCCTTCTGGTGAGCTGACCGTTTAAAACATTATGGTTCTGGGCCTTCTGGTGAGCTCACCGTCTAAAACATTATGGTTGAGGGCCTGCTGGTGAGCTGACCATCTAAAACATCATGGTTGAGGGCCTGCTGATAAGCTCACCGTCTAAAACATTATGGTTGAGGGCCTGCTGGTGAGCTGACAATCTAAAACACCATGGTTGAGGGCCTGCTAATGAGGTGATCGTCTAAAACATTATGGCTGAGGGCCTGCTGATGAGCTGACCGTATAAACGGGCCTGCAGGTGAACGTCGAGGGCAGCCTAATAAGCAGTTTCATATGATGGAGGAAGAGGAGGAAGAGGACAAGAAGAAGGGGTATATGGGAATACAGTGTATTCAATACACCCTAAAAGCCACATTTAAGGTTCCTTCATGTTAAGCCACTTTCCTCTGGTGGAGTAGACAAGTCAGGGGCAATCCAGGCCTTGTTCATTTTCATAAGTGTCAACCTGTCAGCATTTTCAGTTGACAAGCGCATGCGCTTATCAGTAATTATGCCCCCAGCGGCACTAAATACCCGTTCAGACAAAATGGCGTCAGGGCAGGCACCTCCAAGGCGTAGAGTGCCAATTCGTGCCACGTGTCCAGCCTAGAAAGCCAATGATTATATGGCACAGAGGGATCACTGAGGATGTTGACACGGTCAGCTAGGTACTCTTTTACCATCTTCCAAAACTTTTCCCTCCTCGTGACAATAGGCATCTCATCAGGGTGAGGGTGCTGGACGGGTGTCATGAAACTGTCCCAGGCCTTGGAGAGTGTCGCCTGGACTCTGTTAGAACTGCTGCATGTTCCCCTCGTCTCCCCTCCTTGGGTGCCCAAGGAACTACGTACTCTGCTGCCAGCGTTGTCAGCAGGAAATTTTTGGAGCAATTTTTCTACAAGGGCCTTCTGGTATTGCACCATTTTACTTGCTCTCTCCACTACAGGAATGAGAGATGAGAAGTTCTCATTGTAGTGGGGGTCAAGAAGGGTGAACAACCAGTTATCGGTGTTGGCTAATATGTGTATAATGCGAGGGACACGTGAAAGGCAGCATAGCATGAAGTCAACCATGTGTGCCAGAGTCCCAACAGACAAGGCTTCGCTCTCTTCACCAGGAGGATGACTCTCAATATCCTCCTCATCCTCTTCCTCCTCTTCGGCCCATCCACGCCGAAGAGACGGTGTAAACATGGTATGGCTACCCTGTGTAGCAGTGGCAACTGTCTCCTGCTCCTCCTCCTCCTCCAATTTGCGCTGAGAAGACGAACCGAGGGTGGTCTTGCTATCACCCTGTGTAGGGTCTTCCCCCATTTACACCTCTTCCACATGCAAAGTGGCGGTCTTTATTGTGAGCAGCGAGCTTTTTAGTAGACACAGAAGTGGGATGGTTACGCTGATAATTGCATTATTGCCGCTCACCATCTGTGTAGATTCATCAAAGTTGCAAAAATAAAACCTCACAGAGGTCATGCATCAATGCCCACTCGTCGCTTTTGAAGAGCGGAAGCTGACTGGAAAGGCGCCGACCGTTTTGCGACTGGTATTCTACTACTGCCCTCTGCTGCTCACAAAGCCTGCCCAACATGTGGAAGGTGGAGGTCCATCGCGTGCTTAGGGCGCACAGCAGTCGGTGAGCTGACAAGCGCAAGCGCTGCTGCAGCATTGCCAGGCTAGCTGAACCTGTAGGTGACTTTTGCAAATGGGCACCCAGGCGGCGCACTTTCACCAGTAGCTGAGGCAAATTGGGGTAGGTTTTCAGAAACCGCTGAACCACTAAGTTGAAGACATGGGCCAGGCATGGTATGTGTGTTAGTTTT
This sequence comes from Rhinella marina, assembly GCA_900303285.1. Lineage (NCBI taxonomy): Eukaryota > Metazoa > Chordata > Amphibia > Anura > Bufonidae > Rhinella > Rhinella marina. The sequence goes on from ONZH01003452.1 coordinate 16,839, forward strand.
CCCAGCTCCAAAGCCGCCACCAAGTTGCGGCCATTATCAGACATAACCATGCCTGGCTGTAAGTTGACTGGCGAGAGCCACAGCTCAGCCTGGTCCCTTATGCCCTTTCACAGCTCTGCGACGGTGTGCTGTTTGTCACCTAGGCAAATACGCTTCAGCACGGCCTGTTGCCGCTTCCCAACTGCTGTGCTACACTGCTTCCAGCTACTGAGTGAAGTCTGACTGGTGCTGCAAGATGAGAATTCCTAGATGGAAGCGGAGGATGAGAAGGAGGGGTTGCAGCCACTAATGTAGGTGGTGGCAGAAATCCGGATGGAGGTAGGGCTCACAATCCTTTGTGTCGGTATCACCTGTGCCATCCCAGGGTGCCTCCACAGCGTTCACCCAGTGTGCCGTCAGGGAAATGTAGCATCCCTGGCCAGAAGCACTTGTCCATGTGTCAGTCATTAAGTGCACCTTCCCAATAACTGCGTTGGTCAGGGCACGGGTTATGTTTCGGGACACATGCTGGTGTCAAGCAGGGATGGCAAACCGGCAAAAATAGTGGCGGCTGGGGACTGCGTAACAAGGGGAATCCGCCGCTGCCTGCGAAAAGCCTCGGTGTCCACCAGCCTAAGGCCCCATTCACAAGACCGCATTATTGCGGACCAGTAATAATACGGGGGCCGCCCAGCATGTGTTCCACACCACTCAAAACACAAGGCGGGCGCCCCCATTTAAAATACAAATAGTCAGAAGAAAAGTTGTGGGGGGATGGCACTACACAAAAAGGCTAATGTCCATGTGAACATGGGTTCCCTCACAAAACTGGAGTCAGCTTCCTCTGTGGTGCTCAGCAAAAAGTAAATAGCAAAGAACTTGGAAAAAGCATGCGTAGAAAGAGAATTGATGCGGCACTCACCAGAGTCTTCTTGCTTCTTAAAGTTTTATTAAATACTTACATAAAAACAGGTTGCAGGGCAGACTGAATACAGTGCACCAGGAGACCAGCGGTGACGGCCGTTTCGCACACACGTGCTTCCTCTGGCCGCTTCCTGATGATGCAACTGCGTCACCGCCTCTTAAAGGGCCGCTGTCCCGGCACACTGTTGTCGTCTCTGGTGAGTGCCGCATCAATTCTCTTTCTACACAGACCCCATTTAAAATGCCTATACTAGTCCATGCATGCGGACAAGTATAGGACATGCTTCATATTTTTCAGCGAAGCCGCAACACAGAGCTAGCTCCGTGCGGTGGCTCCCCGCTCCCATAGAGGTGAATGTGGCCTAAACGACAACATTTCCAGGACCAGCAATTTGGAAAGTTGCGCGTTTAGTGCTATTGGCTGTGGGTGGGTGGCAGGTAGAGATGAGCGAATCTATTCGCCGCTTCGTAGATTCGTATCGAATCTTGGGATTTTTCAGCTGCGAAACGAATCCGAATATTAGGTGATTCGCTTCACTTTTGTACACATTCGCTACGTAGCTTCGTACGTCCTATAAATTATACGCTATTCTACATATAATTTAGTTACTCTAAACGAATTCAGTTCAGCGATGCAGACTTTTTCCTGGTAGTTAATCTATATGCTGTTGCGTACGAATTCAATTCAGCGATGCAGACTCCTCTCTGGTAGTTCCGCCCCTTTCTCCAGCGCAGGAGGATGACGAGGCCACTCAGGAAATTAAGTTGCACATTCGTGCGCCTCATCCCTTTTTCCCCCTTTTCAGGTTATTTGGGGAGCCCCTTGAAAGAGGGTTTTTTAAGGAACCTTTGCTGCTTTTTTTTTACCCATTTGGATTACAATTTTACCTATGTGGATTACAAATTGCGACTGAGTTTGGGACTCTGCTCCAGTTCTATGACAAGCGTCAGAAGAAAAGAGACTTAAACGTGTCCGTGAGCATACTAGGTAGGTGATATTTAAAATTTTTATATTATACCTATAATAATGTATTTGCACTTTACCATATATATTATCTCGAATATTCGCTCTGCCTCTGAGGAGTGCACGCCGCGGCCTCTCCTCGTACGTGCCTGCGTATTACGTAATCGCTTAGACAATAGTACGCTGAGATTCGTAAGCTATTTGTACGCTCATGCGTACGTCTTCTAAGAAGTTGCGTACATTTTGTAAATGAACGTTCATTATTAGTGAGCGAATGTTCGCTAATAGCACATAATAATGTATATTTTGTACGCAAATACAACAAATCTATTCGTCGAATATACGAATCTTAGGAAAACTTCGGCGAATGTTCGGCGAATAATTTTTTGAATGATTCGCTCATCTCTAGTGGCAGGGTATTTGCGCTTGCGTTCAATTGCCTGGGGTAAGGACATTTGAACGCTGCGCTGGGACACTAAAGAAGACCTGCTGGATAATGGTTCTTGCGAATGTCCAGGTGCAGAGCCGGAGGCATCTGGGCCTGCGTCTTGGACAGCAGGTAACAGAGGGGAAGAGGAGGCAGTGGTGTGAACTGCAGACAAAGATTGTGGACCTAGGCGTTCAGCCCACCTTTTAGGGTGCTTTGCTGCCATGTGGCAGATCATGCTGGTGGTGGTCAGGTTACTGGTGTTTATGCCCCTGCTCATATTGGTACGGCACAGGTTGCAAATTATAATCCGTTTATCGACAGCACTTTCCTAAAAAAAACGCCAGACTGCAGAACACCTAACCCTTGGCAAGGGAGATTGCCGCAAGGGGCTGCTCCGGGAAACAGTTGAGGGCCTGGTTGGCGTGGCCTGCCTTCTCCCTTTTGCCACCCCACTGCCTCTTCCAGCCTGTTGCACTGCTGCGGATCCCTCCCCCTCTGTACTGCTGTCCTCGCTCAGCTTGCCACCTTCCCAGGTTGGGTCAGCAATTTCATCATCCACCACCTCTTTTTCCACTTCCTCACTCTGGTCCTCCTCCTGACAGGGTGACCTAACAAGAACCTGACTTAACTGCATCTCATCCTCATCATCAACCTCTTGAGACACTAATTGCCCTTGACTTATTGGCAACTATGTCTCATCATGCACCTCGTGAGATGCTACTTGCTGTTCCCCACAGTCATCTTCTTCAGACTGTGGATTCTCATGAGTTTGGGAATCAGGGCACAATATATCCTCATGTCCCACTTCAAGCGGCCTTGGCGAGAGGCCCAAATCAAGGAATGGTGATGAAAAAAGCTCCTCTGAATATCCGAGTGTGGGATCACTTGTTTGCCCAGACTCTGCATGGTGGAAGGAAAGAGGATCAGGGTGAGGATGCGGTTGCCCAAACTCTTGGCTACTGAGACTGGACTTTGTGGAAGAGAGGGTGGTGCTTATCCAACTGGAAGCATTATCAGCTGAAATCCAACCGACTACCTGCTCACACTGGTGCGTTGACAAGAGATGTGTCTTGCACCGCCTTGCAAACTGTGACATGAAGCTAGGAGTTTTAGATGACTTTGTTTCTTGGGCTCTGCCAGCAGGCACAGTTTCACCGAGCCCAGAGCCATCGCCTCTGCGTTCACCATCAGCAGCACGCCCACTTCCCCATCCCTTACTGATCGCATATTAAATAGTATATATGCAACTTTGTCACAAGTACAGTAGTGCAGTTTTTAATTATGTGTATGATCAGAAAAATTTAACCAAATGTCAAATATTTAGAATGTGCAAACGTTATACATCAGACGCAGATGAGGTACTGTCGGATTGATTAGCGGCAGAAAAAATAGCAACTGATGTCAGGTATATAGACACATTATAATGCACGAGCTGTCCAGGTGCTATTAGCGTCAGGCAAACTTGCGTTCTTTTTGCCCCAACAGAAAAAATAAATTGCAGCCAGATATAACAATAGACTTTTGTGTCTTTTTAACCGGACAACTAGCCCTGCCTAGCCAAATCCTATTCCTACACTATCTGTGCCTCCTTGCGCAAACGTTATACAGCAGACGCAGATAAGGTACTGTCACCTTGATTAACGGCAGAAAAAATAGCAACGGATATCAGGTATATAGTCTACAGAAACGTAATAACGTGTTGTGCAGGTGGTGTTAGCGTCAGACAAACTTGCGTTCTTTTTGCCCCAAAAGAAAAAAATAAATTGCAGCCAGATATAACAATTGACTTTTGTGTCTTTTTAACAGAACTACTAGCCCTGCCTAGTCAAATCCTATCCCTACACTATCTGTGCTCCTTGCGCAAATGTTATACAGCAGACGCAGCTGAGGTACTGTGGCCTTTAGTAGCGGCAGAAAAAATACCAACGGATGTCAGGTATATAGGATACAAAAAGTATTAGAATGCACCAGCTGCTCAGGTGGCGTTAAGGTCAGGCCACCTTGCGAAATTTTTAACCCCCCAAAAAATGTATAATGTAGCCAGATATCACAATAGCCCTTAAAAGGGCTTTTGGGTCTTTTGAGCAGAAATACTAGCCCTGCTTAGCCAACTTCTCTCCCTACACTATCTGTCCCTCCTTGCAGCAGCTCTCCCTGACTCGGTCTGAGCTGGTCACATGTCAGCACCCAATGACACGTTCCCTGCCAGCCAATCACAGTAATGTCAGTATCCAAGATGGCTACTGCATTACAGTGAATGCCTGTATCTCCCCGCACGCTAATTGGCTTATTAGCATGTGGGGAGGGGACTCGAGCATGGCGCTCAAGCACACTCGGTGTTCGGGCGAACACCGCATGGTCCCGAGCACCGCAATGCTCGACCAAATATCATATTCGGACTAGCATGCTCGCTCATCATTAATAGTGATCAAATATGTAGGAGGGGTGATTTCTGGGGTCATGGTAATGTTCACTTACTTTATTCTCAGCAAGTTCCAGTTGAAGAAAAAAAATGACTCCGGCCCTTAAAATATCTTATCATTCTGAGAAACTCTTTATTTTACAATTTAATAAAATAAATTGAAGAGAAATAAAAACAGAATCAACTTATCAGACATATTAATACATGAACTAAAATCAATAGAAAGGAAAAACTTTTTCCAAATGTTGAAATTTAATAAAAAATATCTTACCATTAAATTTGAACCAATCAAACTAAGCAATCCATTCAAAGCCTGACTCTAATAAAGGGGTTCCCCCATAAAAAATCTTACAATGCAATGAATAGGACATTTCAAATGAAGCATTATTGCAATATACATGCATTAGAAATTTTCCTTTTTATGTAGATTACATCTTTCTGTTTGGTAGCACCCCATCCCTACCAGTTAGCTATCTGATCCTCCTTTTCTTGCATTTAGGGGTGGACTAACATGCTCAGTAGCTTCCTTGCTCCCTCACTGACCTTAGTACCAGTGTAGAAATCTCAGAAGGAGGTGGTGAAGTAGCCTAGGCAACTTTCATTCATTCATCCCTACTTCTAAGTTCAGAGAAATAGAGTTATCTCTCTGGAGAGTGCAGAATGAAATGTGGGGGTGTTACATATTATATGTATCTCCGAGGAAATATGTGAGGGACTGTTTCTAAGCAAGGGAGAAAGAAGTTAACAATAGCTAATTGTAATGCATTCTGGGCGATGAAAAGGCTTGATTGTCTGATGTGAGTTGCTGCCCACCCACCGAAAGGGAGAAAAAAAATCCTCCAGGTAAATCTGTAAATGAGTTTTAAAAATTAGTTTTAAATGTGTGAGATAACTCCTTTAAAATTCCTAGTATTACTACATAATAAAAGATCACAAAAATAATAAGAATCTGCCGACAGAATCATGTCCATAAGATAGCAATACATTATTCTGCAATGCAATAAATTTATAACAAATTAAGGTAAAAACTTAAGATACACCGTCACGTATGATCAGAAGAGATAAAGCAATTGATTCTAAATGAATTCAGGTGAAATCATAAACTCAATTTCAGACAATTCAATTTGTGTGGCTTTCTCAAAATTGTATCAGCCATTTTTCAGTTTGAAAGATACAGTATGTGCCTCCAGAGGGTAACAATTTTTCAGATCATTGTTTAACCACTTCCAGAAAGGGCCATTTGTCCCCTTCCTGAACAGGTCTAATTTTGCAAATCTGACATATGTCATTTTAGTTTGTAATAACTTTGGAACGCTTTTATTTATCCAAACCATTCTGAGATTGTTTTCTCGTGACACATTGTACATCATGTCAACAGTAAATTTGAGACAATATATTCTACCTTATTTATTTTAAAAAAATCCAAATGTTTGGTAAAAGTTCACTGTTTTTTAAATTTGAAGATAGATAGTGACACCTTATAATGTACTTATTATTTAACATTCCCCATATATCTACTTTATTTTGGCATCATTTTGGTAATGTAATTTTATTTTTTTAGGACATTAGAAGGTTTAGAATTTTAGAAGCAATTTTTGAAATTTTCAAGAAAATTTCCAAAATCAACTTTTTTTTAAGAACCAGTTCAGTTTTGAAGTCACTTTGAAAGCTCATTTAATAGAAACCACCTATTATTGTCCTCATTTTAGAAACTGCACCCCTCAAAGTATTCAAAACAGGTTTTAGAAATCTTGTTAAACCATTAAATATTCCACAGGAATTAAAGCAAAATGGAGGTGAAATTTCAAAATTTTACTTCTTTGCAGATTTTCCATTTTAATCAATTTTTTCCTGTAACACATCAAGGGTTAACAACAAAGCAAACCTCAATATTTATTACCCTGATTCTGCCATTTGCAGAAACACCCCACATGTAGTCTTATACTGCTGTATGGGCAGTCAGCAGGGCCCAGAAGGCAAGGTACGCCATATGGTTTTTGGAGGGCAGATTTTGCTGGAATGGTCGTTTAGCTGCCATGTTACATATAAAGAGACCCTGAGGTACCTCTACAGAGAAAACTCTAAAAAAGTGGCCACATTTTGGAAATTACACCACCCAATGAATTTTTAAGGGGTGTAGTAAGCACTTGACCCAACAGGTGTTTCATAAAATTTATAATACTTGGCTGTGAAATTGAATTTTTTTTTTTTAATTTTTTTAAGAAGAAAAGCCCAAACTTTCTTTTTTAAAGGATAACAAGAGAATATCCCCCACAATTTGCTATTCATTTTCTCCTGAATACATTAACACCCCATTTGTGGTCATAAACTTCTGTTTAGGAATACGGCAGGTCTCAGAAGGGAAGGAGTGGCATGTGGATTTTCTAACATGGAATTTTCTGACATGGATTTTAAGAGCGATAACCTTTTTTATTTTTTGTTGACTGAGCTGCGTGAGGGCTTATTTTTTTTGCAGTACAAGCTGTAGCTGTTATTGACTCCATTTTGGGTGCATTTGGCTTTCTGATGGCTTTTTATCTAAATTTTTGAGAGGTGAAGTCACAATGTTGCTATTTTCTTAGGGCCATATTTTTAAAGTTTCTCTGGCTATGGTCTTGTGTGAGGAGTGGTTTTTTGCAGGATGATTTTATTGCATCCATTTTGGGACTTTTTGATTGATTGATATGTTTTTGGGATGTGAGTTGACTAAAATAAGCTGTTTTGGCGTCATTTTTATTTGATTTTTGTTTATGCTGTTAACTTGATGGGGTAGATCATGTGATATTTTTGTAGAGCTAGTTGTTGTGTAGATGCACTGATACAAAATATGTTTAGTTTTTTATGTTTTACACAATAAGAACATTTTTAGAAAAAAATAATCATGTTTTGGGTTTCCATTTTTTTTATATTTTCTGGCTATTGTTGTGTGAGGGCTCATTTTTTGCAGGATGAGGTGAATTTTTTATTGCTACCATTTTGGGATACATACAACTTTTTGATATATTGACATTTACTAAAAAAGCTGTTTTGGCTTAATTTGTTACATTTACCTAAAAATTATGGTAGATAATATGATATTTTTATAGATACGATCATTATGGACGCGGCAATACCAAGCGCTCCGGCCCCACACATGACACACATTGAAACAAGACACAGACATACATACAAACAAACATACAGACATACATACAGACATACATACATACTCACATACTCCAGGGACGCCGCAGAACATCTTCACACGCCTCCTGCGTGCAGTGATGACGATTCCCCACAGCGCCCTCTGCTGGGCGCAGTGGGGAAACGTCATAGCTGCGCGCAGGAGGCGCGTGAAGACATGCTGCCGGCGTCCCTGGAGTAAGTGAGTATGTATGTATATATGTATGTCTGTATGTCTGTATGTCTGTATGTTTGTATGTATGTAGCCGGATCCAGAATGACCCCCCATTGCAAATCAATGGAGGACAGATCCGGTAACTGGTGTGTCCACACCAAACGGATCCGTCCCCATTGACTTGCATTGGGGGTCATTCCGGATCCGTCTTGGTGCGGATGCCTGGACCGGAGAGCAAACCGCAGCATGCTGCGGTTTGTTCTCCGGTCTGAAGACGGAACGGAATGCTTTCAGGAGCATTCCGTTGTCTTCAGTTCAGTTTTGTCCCCATTGACAATGAATGGGGACAAAACTGAAGCGTTTTTTTCCGGTATTGAGCCCCTATAACGGAACTCAATACCGGAATTTAAAAACGCTAATGTGAAAGTAGCCTAACTTATCTCCAAACTCAGAGTGGTGTCAGTTTTGTCCTGACAGAAAAACAACATGATATTGTGAGATTGTAACTAAACTCTAAAAAACTGCAATACACATCACAACCACTGGGCGGTGAGTGCTCCACATTTAGCTGATTGCTTGGCTGCTTTTTCTTTTGTTTAGAGCAGCTGGCCTCAGATGTGAGATATTTATCGGCAGACCCAGCTAAATGTGGTGAGATCTATTGAGAATATTAAGTGTGTGAAACTAAAGTAAAACATATGAGAAGAAAGGAACACTAAATCCAGAATCCAAACATCATGTTTAATACTGCCTGCTGGGCTGTGTATCTAATCCTATCATATGTAATACTGTCTGCAGAGTTGTGTATCTAAGCCTATTGTGTGTGAAACTTTCTGCTCAGCAGTGTATCTAATCCTGTCATGTGTGATACTGTCTACAGTGTCGTGCATCTAAACCTATTTTGTGTGATACTGCGTGAATAGTTGTGTATCTCATCATATCATGCGTAATACTGTCTGACGAGCTTTGTATCTAATCCTATCATGTGTGAAACTGTCTGCTAAGCTGTGTATCTAATCCTATCCTGTGTAATACTGTCTGCAGTATTGTGTATCTAATCCTATCATGTGTGGTACTGTCTGCTTAGCTGTGTATCTAATCCTATCATGTGTTATACTGTCTGAAGAGTTGTGTATCTAATCCTGTCATGCGAGATACTGTCTGCTAAGCTGCGTATCTAATCCTATCTTGTGTGATACTGTCTGCTGAGCTGTGTATCTAATCCTATCATGTGCAGTACTGCCTGCTGAGCTGTGTATCTAATCCTATCCCGTGTTGTACTGCCTGCTGACTTGTATATCTAATCCTATTGTGTTATACTGTCTGCTGAGCTGTGTATCTAATCCTATCTTGTGTGATACTGCGTGCTGAGCTGTGTATCTAATCCTACCTTGCGTGATAGTTTTCTGCTGACCTGTGTATCTTTCTATTAGGTGCGATTAGGTCTTTGAAGCTATTGTATGTATCCGCATAGAGTGTGATACAGATAAAGATTAGGAGCTCTCCTTTGTGTACATACTGTACACTCCAGCCATTTCTCAGATAAGAAAGGTGGGGGAGGTGCTCATGTATTTCAGTGCCTATATTTCCCTGTCTTGTGGATGAGGCCTGATTACAAGTTAAGTAAGTTATAGAAGCCCATTCATGTTGCTATTGGAAAATATAACACAATACATTCTTATTGTCTTCTGAGGCAGAGCTTATTTTTAGAAAAAAAAAAAAAAAAACTTTCCACAGAGCACTACATACCACTGGTTTTGCCCCTCTTACATTTTTTTTTTATTATTTTGGCAGTTCAGACCTTCACCCATTGGCAGACCCAGGTCTGTGGACCTTTAGAAAAAATGCTTGACTACTCCTGATTCATGTTTTTTTTTTTTTTTTAATTTGAAATTCTTGCAAAACATACAAAGATATTATATAGAAAAAAATAATACATTATCCATCAACAATTACAAATTATAAATACCCCAAACCCGACACCCCTCCCCCCTCCCACCTGGTCTGATGGAGAAAAAAAAAAAAAGGCTACACTACCAGAAGGACCAGACCCTGAAGCATAGCTCAATCTTATTCTGAGATTTATGTCTTATTTTTCATAGGCTGTAACTTTGTTGACTAAATTAGTCCAGTTATTAAGATCAAGGGGGCCTCTAGCCATCCACCCCCTTACAATAATAACCCTAGCCAGCATAAGCACAGTGATAATAAGGCGAAGTTTATAAACTGGAGCCCTCGACCAACCAATGTCACCCAAGATAGACGCACGGGGATTAGCACAAGGGTCTTTGGTCCCCCTCAGGCTCCTGGGACCGGTAGCGACTGCTACCTCTGCACCCCCTAAAGCTACGCCCCTGATCCCAGAAAAAGTATTCCATCAATCAATTCCTGTTTAGTCCTTGGCTTTATTTCAGACCATTCCTCTTATTGTTGGTGTTTTGCAATGTATTACTTTACCTCTCTGTTCTTTCCTGCATATATCCATGTTTCTTCAGATTTTTTTCATTCCTAGCCTTGAAGAAGGGACCTCAGAGTTTTGAAAGCTTGTCACTTTATAACATCATGTATTTTAGGGCTTGTTCACACAGCCTAGATCCATGACGTGGTTCTGGACTTCAGCTACACGATGGTAAGTCATTAGGATAGGGACATGTTTAAAATAAAAATGATGCAATTGTTATTTTCTGCATTAAACCCAAAATTAAAGTTTGTTAAAATGAAACCCTGAATCAGAAGTACTATAGCATTTTTACTAAAGGTCCACAGACCTGGGTCTGCCAACGGGTGAAGGTCACACTCTATGCAGATACATACAATAGCTTCAAAGAAGTATCACCAAAAAATACATCTGTCCACCCAGTTCAGCCTGTTTTCCTACAAGTTGATCCAGAGGAAGGCAAAAAACCCCCTGTGAGCTGTGAGGTAGAAGCCAATTTTCCTCACTTTAGGGGGGAAAATTCCTTCCCGACTCCAATCAGGCAATCAGAATAACTCCCTGGATCAACGACCCCTCTCTAGTAACTATAACTTATAATATTATTACCCTCCAGAAATACATCCAGGCCCTTCTTGAACTCTTTTAGTGAACTTACCATCACCACCTCCTCAGGCAGAGAGTTCCACAGTCTCACTGCTCTTACCGTAAAGAATCCTCTTCTATGTTTATGTACAAACCTTTTTTCCTCCAGATGCAGAGGATGTCCCCTCGTCACAGTCCTGGGGATAAATAGATGATGGGAGAGATCTCTGTACTGACCCCTGATATATTTATACATAGTTATTAGATCTCCCCTCAGTCGTCTTTTTTCTAAAGTGAATAACCCTAATTTTTATAATCTTTCTGGGTCCTGTAGTCCACCCATTCCAGTTATTACTTTAGTTACCCTCCTCTGAACCCTCTCCAGCTCTGCTATGTCTGCCTTGTTCACAGGAGCCCAGAACTGTACACAGTACTCCATGTGTGGTCTGACTAGTGATTTGTAAAGTGGCAGGACTATGTTCTCATCACGGGCATCTATGCCCCTTTTGATGCAACCCATTATCTTATTGGCCTTGGCAGCAGCTGTCTGGCACTGGCTTCTACAACTTAGTTTGCTGTTCACTAAAATTCCTAGGTCCTTTTCCATGTCAGAGTTACCCAATGCTTTACCATTTAGTATGTACTGGTGACTTGCATTATTCCTTCTCATATGCATAACCTTACATTTGTCAGTGTTAAACCTCATCTGCCACATTTCTGACCAAGCCTCCAGTCTATCCAGATCCAAATTTTATGTGCTTCACCTGCTACATCAGTCTAAATTAGTCACTCTGTTGTCACCACCATGCTGTGTCAGGGTAAAATTTTATGTGCTTCACCTGCTACATCAGTCTAACTTGGTCACTCTGGGTTCATCGCCATGCTGAGTCAGGGTAAAATGTTATGTTCTTCACCTGCTACCTCAGTCTCACTTGGTCACTCTGTTGTAACCGCCATGCTGTGTCAGGGTAAAATTTTATGTGCATCACCTGCTACCTCAGTCTAACTTGGTCACTCTTTGCTCACCGCCATGCTGTGTCAGGGTAAAATTTTATTTGGTTCACCGGCTAGCTCAGTCTCACTTGGTCACTCTGTTGTCACCGCCATGTTGTGTCAGGGTAAATTTTTGGGTGGCTCACCTGCTACCTCATCTAACTTGGTAACTTGGTGGTGTCACCGCCATGCTGTGTCAGGCTACATGTTTGGGTGGCTCACCTACTACCTCATCTAACTTGGTCACTTGGTGGTGTCACCGCTATGCTGTGTCAGGCTAAATTTTTGGGTGGCTCACCTACTACCTCATCTAAATTGGTCACTTGGTAGTGTCACCGCTATGCTGTGTCAGGCTAAATTTTTGGGTGGCTCACCTGCCTCTTCATCTAACTTGGTCACTTGGTGGTGTCACCGCCATGCTGTGTCAGGCTACATTTTTGGGTAGCTCACCTGCTACCTCATCTAACTTGGTCACTTGGTGGTGTCACCTCCATGCTGTGTCAGGCTTATGCCTGTGTCCTGGGGTGGGGGATAGCACAGCAGTGCCAGCATGGGCAGTGGTGTCACCCGCAGGCAGTGATGGACCTTTGTTGCACCTAGTTGGGTGCTTTACTAACATGTAATGGGCATGTGCCTTGCCCATCTTGGTCTGGGTCAGCACAATTGTCTTGAGGGTCACCACCAGGCTGTTGCCCAGAATTTGGCGTAATGGTACGATTAGGCTGCCTCAGAGGTATCACTGCATGCTGCCCCTGCTGTTTCCTGTCCATTTCCGTGGTGTTTCCATCATTTTCTGAGGTTTCTAGGTTTTCACGCTACCTTCCCTATGCAGAGCTTTGGTCCCCAGCAAAAAATGCTCGAGTCTCCCATTGACTTCAATGGGGTTCGTTATTCGAAACGAGCACCCGAGCATTTTAGTGCTCGCTCGTCTCTATTAATCATGTCCCCTCTCTTCTCAAGACTAAATAAATTCAAATCTTTTAATCTTTATTCATAACTAAGACCCTCCATGCCCCTTATCAGTTTAGTCGCTCCTCTGTCCTTTTTCCAGCTGCAGTGCATCCTTTCAATGGACTGGTGCCCAGAACTGAACTGCATATTCTAGATGAGGGCACACCAACGCTTTGTAAAGTGGTAATATTACATCCTTGTCCCGTGCGCCCATGCCTTGTTTAATACATGACAATGTCCTTGTGGCCTTAGAAGCAGCTGATTGACATTGTATGTTGCTATTTAATCTACAATCTACAAGGACACCCAAATTGTTCTCTATATGTGACTCCCCCAGTATTACATCTCCTAGGACATATGATGCACAGAGGTTATTACTGCCAAGATGCATAACTTTACATTTATCCATATTGAACCTCATTTGCCAAGTTGATGCCCAATCACTCAGAGTGTTCAAGTCATTTACAATATACAGCCCTGAGCATGGTAAGCTGTGAGAAGGCAGTGGCTCTTACTGGAGCATTGGTGCCTTCTCAGAACAGCTGATTGGTGGGGATCCCAGGTGTCGGCCCACCACCGATCAAACAGTGATGATCAATCCTGAAGATAAGGCATCATTACAAAAATCTAAAAAAACTTTTTTTTGTGGGGGATTTTTGCATTTTAAATTCTGCGTTGTTCACCAGGCAGCATAAGAAGGATTTTGACTCTTGTTTTTTGTGTGAGAGAAGTGAATGGGGATGAGCTGTGATCCCAAGTACGGCTGCTATACAATGTACAGCGCTGTGCTTGGTGAGCTGAGAGAAGGCCGAGGTGCAACTGTGAGCGCAGCTGTCCTCTCAAACAGCTGATTGGCAGAGGTCTGCGTGTTGGACCCCCAGACATCAGATATTGATGACCTATTCAGCAGTATTCAGCAGAAAAAAGTCTCAGAAAACTTCTATAATTGTCAGACCGAATTAAATCCAAGTCAAATTTCAGATGATTTGCTCATTAATAATGATCAGTGAAAGAGGAGGGACCCTGGACCCATTTTGTGTCATATGGCAGTTAAAAATGTACGAGCAGGGCAGACAGATGTGCATGTGTTACCTCTCCTCTGTATATTTTGGCTAGATAAGATCACTGACCATCAGGAAGGGAGAATGGTGGAACCTCCTTAGGCTTCCAAAGTACTGATAACCCTAAGGCCCATTCCCCATGTTTCCTCTGAACATAGTGAGATCCAAATTCAGGGACCACCTGCAATCAGCAGAATGAAATGATAGCAGACTACATTACTTATCCAGACACAGTACTATACTGTACATCTCAGCCACCCATCCATTTCAATGGGGTAATTTGCAGTAGAAGTCACACTCATACGAATGGTTGAATTGCCCCAGTGAGGCCATGAACCGTTTAAACTGCTAATCAATGTAGCTCCTGAAAATTAAAATATCACACATTGATGACCCATCCTATGGATTTACCTCATTAAGCTACTACTCCTATGTTCTCTCTGGTTGCAGTATCTTTCTTTTGGAATAAGAAATATATTGCATTCTGAAGAACTTTGGACATATGTCTCCTCAGTTTGGCTGTTATGCAGATGAGGTACAAGGAAAGTGAAGCTGGTAGTAAGTCCGAGAAAATGAAGAGCCATGGAATATTTACCCAGTAAAAACAGCCATAAAAGCCTATCACAAAGTAACCAGTGAAGTATATAGTGTTATATATAAAAGAGAAGGAAACAAACTTCATCACTGAGTAATATGTTTCCAAATTGATGGTTAAGTTACTGCTCATCTTCATCCTTGTTGTGTGATAATACAATGAAGTGAAGAGAAGGACCAATGAGAAGTAATAGAAAATCAGTGGGAAGATGATAGCTATAACAAAATTGTATAGATAATCATTATTAGTGCAATCCTTGGATAGATTATCCATGGTTGTATTGTATGTTCTGGCTTTGGTCACCACAGTGATTGTGAATGATAAGGATATGAAACTATTCAAAGCAGAGAGAAGCACTGTGACTACAACGGAATACATAGTCCTCTGTAGAATCATCTTCCGCAGATACAGGAACAGTCTGGTTTGATGGTTGGAGATTTTCAGACAGAAGACAATGGAGAGCAGAGCTATTAACCAAATATTGGCAAAAATAAAGAAAGCATAAACCATGTCCATAATAGCCAGAGTTAGATGTGAATAGAGGTTTCTCAGGGAGAGCATCTCCACAAATAAATATAGAGTACCACTACTCTGAGCACACATCCTTGAAATGCCAAGAGAAATTATAATGCGGTCAATAAAAGTATTTGATGTTCCTTTCCACCAATCTTTGACATTGACGGTTATAATAAATGAATGTATCAGTGCTGAGGCCAATAGACCCAGATACTGGACTTCCATATCACCCTCTGTAGAATCAGCCATCTCTCCTGTACTGAGGATGCCTCAAGTTTTTAGCAAAGGTTTAAAGATAAACGTTTATTCATTTATTCAAACATTCCTTTATTTCCATTGAAAACGCAAACTACCTGACACAGACTCTGAGCTGCCACAAGTCTACAAATGCAGAGCAGATCACATAACATAGCAAGATCATTTTACAGCTATTACAAGCAGAAAAGGAAAAATCAACATATGTTGATCTGTCTGCTTGTAAGTGTTTAGGCCAACATTTAACCCCTTCGCGACCAGCGCCGTACATGGGTGCGGCGGGCGTCATGGCCGGCAAGTCTCTGCTGTTTCTAACAGCAGAGACTTGCCGCTACCTACTATGTCGGTGGCGTCTTCCGGGGTGACTAGATGCCGTGATCACACGTGATCACGGTATCTAGTTGCGTCTAAACCCGGAAGCGTTCGCTTCCGGGTGGTGTACAGACACCCCGTGTGGCCAATCGGGGTGTCTGTACACCATATGAAAACTGTAATCCTCGCTGGTGAGGATTACAGTTTTCAAAGTGCAATTCTTATTCTGGCCACTAGATGGCAGGCCAGGATAAGAAATGAGCAATTCATGGATTTCTGAGTCTATAAAACCCAGAATTGCTCATAAAGAAAAAAAAAAAAGCCACAATATATAAGCCCATATTTGAGCTTTCTAATAGTAAAAAAAAAAATAAAAAAAAATGTTAAAAAATATATAAAAAATAAAAAAGATGTAAAAGTTCAAATCACCCCCCTTTCCGTATAAGTAAAAAATAAATACCTAAATAACAATAAATATAGACATCATGGGTATCACCGTGACCGAAAACGCCCGTACTTTTAAAATATAAAAAAAAAAATTCCAATACGGCGAATTGTGTGGCGGAAAAAAGCGTCCAAATGGCGATTTGCCGTTTTTTGTCGCTTTTTTTTTCTAAAAAAAATTAAATAAAAAGTGATCAAAAAGTCATACACTCCCCAGAATGGTATCAATAAAAACTTCAGATCGTCCCTGCTTCCCACTACACCGTATGCAATATTAAATGGTGGCGTTGGAAAGTACAACTTGTCCCGCAAAAAACAAGCCCTCATACAGCTATGTGAACAGAAAAATAAAAGAGTTATGGCTGTTTGAAGGCAGGGAGCGCAAAACGAAAATGCAGAACCGAAAAAAAGCTCCGGGCGCGAAGGGGTTAATAATGTCAGAGCACGTAGACACTGTCGTAAAACTGAAATTAGGAGCGCATTAGTACAACCTGATGAATTTGTAGCACAATTTAGAGGATCATGGCCCAGATTTACTAGTGTGCCTGATAGAGGTGAACACATTTCTTAAAATTTGTTTTGGATGCCATTCTAATAAATCTGTCAAAAACTGCAATTTGTTTTCAAATCAATTTTATCCAAATCAAAAGTATTTCAATTGGCCTGAATAATGGGGTTATGAAACCCTAAGATCTCTACAAATAGAGATGAGCGAATTTCTCAAAATTTCGATTTGACCGGTTTGCCAAATTTTCTGAAAAGATTTGATTCGATCTGAATTATTTTGTGGTGAATCACGTTAAAAACGCCTATTTCCTGGCTGCAGAGCCTATATAGTGATGTACGTAGAACTCTATTCCTTACAGTAACATGCATAGGGAGTCTTCTGTGGTAGTGAAACAATACTATGAGTATGACATGCACATGACAGGCATCACTCTTAGAATCGCTGCACACTTCACTTATTTGGGCAGTTATGGGGCCAAAACTGACAAATTAACTCAAGTGTGAACTCAGCCTTACAGGTCAAAGTTAGCGCTAGGTATAAAGAACCGTGCAGAGGCCCAAGCTTCTACTATAGCGTGAAAGAGCACACTCCTTTTACACAGATTCACTGATTCAACATAAATTTCTACAGATCCTGTTGTATTAAACGCATATACAAGTATAGCCCCCCCCCCCCCCCCGACTGATCAGATTGGAGTGGTTGTCAACAGTAAGTTTTTTGTTGACGTCACTGATTATTTTGCCCTTCCTCTGATCCATTAGAAAAATAACACCCCAAAAAATGGATCCTGTCTGTTGAGCATCCACCTTCACTCGGTCAGCATTTGGTCAGTAATCCATCAGTATTGCTAATGCCAAAAAAAATCAGGAGTGGATCCAAAACAGAGATGACACGTGAATGGAATATTTGCATGTCTTCTGAGTTTTGTACTCACTCCTGCTTTTGGCTACCAAATCATCAGCCAATTCTCAAAACAGAGACCATGTCATGCAGGCCTTACAGCTGCAACATAGACAGGATCCGTTGTGCATCTAATTTTTCCTTCTGACAAATCAGAAGAAGGGTGAAATAAATGATGGTGTCAACTAGGCCAAAAGGCAAATAGTGGCCTAGTCATGAAGTGAGGAGGGTGAGAACAGCATGAGAAGTCCACAGGGTGTTCCAGTGACAGAGTGATAAGTTGGCAGCAGCATTGGGAGACCACAGAGTATCCCAATTACAGATTATGGAGGCAGCATTAGCAACATCAGGACAAGGCCACAGAGTGGCACAGTGACAGAGTGTGGAGTTGGAAGCAGCTGCATGAGGAGACCTGAGTGGTGAGGTAGCAGCAGCATCAGGAGACCACGGTGAGTGGGGAGGTGGGTGGCAATAACAGTACCCGCTGATGATGATGGGTGTAAAAAAGAGCACTTGGCATCAGATGTGTGGCATCAGGCAGGTAGCAGCATCAGAATTGTAGCTGAGACAGATAGCCAGAAGAAACCGGTCTCTTTTGTCAAGGTTTGGGTGAGGCAGCATGGATGATCAAATCTGATGCCTCAGTTATTGGTGGGTGGAAATCCTGGCTGATCCATGCCTGATTCATCTTGACAAAGATCAGTCTATCCACATTTTGGGTAGACAGGCGAGTTCATCCTGGAGTAACTATGGCACCTGCCACACTAAACAACCGCTCTGATTCCACACAACTGGCTGGACAGAACAGCTTTTCCAGGGCAAACTCGGCCAGTTGCGGCCACAAATCCAGTTTAGTTGTCCATCCGATCTTCAATGTGGGGTGGCAGGGTGCTGTCCAAGTATGCCACCACCTGCTGGTTCAGGTCATGCTCCAGGTCTAGATGTTGCTGCTAGTAAGTAGTTTCTTCACTATGCAAGTTGCTGCTGATGGAGCTGCTACTGCTCCTACCTACCACCCCCAAACTACTGCCACCTCACCACTCTGTGGTCTCCTCATGCTGCTGCCACATCAGTACTCTGTGGTCTCCTCATGCAACTTCTACCTCATCACTATGTCACTGGGCCACTCTTTGGTCTTCTCATGCTGCTGCCACATCACAACTCTGGTCTCCTCATGCTGCTGCCACATTATCACTCTGTGGTCTCCACATGCTGCTGACACCTCAACAATATGTCACTGGGCCACTCTATGGTCTCCTCAATCTACTGCCACATCACCACTCTGTGGTCTACTTATGTTTCTGCCACCCCAACACTATGTCAATGGGCCACTCTGTGGTCTCCTATTGCTGCTGCCACCTCAACACTATGTCACTGGGCCACTCTATTGTCTCTTCATGCTGCTGCCACATCAACACTCTGTGGTCTCCTCATGTTGCTGCCAAATCACCACTCTGTAGTCTTCTCGTGCTGCTGCCACCTCACTACTCTGTGGTTTCCTCATGCTTCTTTCACATCACCATTCTGTTGTTTCCTCATGCTGTTGCCACCTCACCACACTGTGGTCTCCTCATTCTTCTGCCAGCTCATCACTATGTCACTGGGCCACTCTGTGGTCTTGTCATGCTGCTGCCACCTTACCACTATGTCACTTGGCCACACTGTGGTCTTCTTATACTGCTGCCACCTCAATACTATGTCACTGGTGCCACTCTGTGGTCTCATAATGCTGCTGCCACCTCACCACTATGTCACTTGGCCACTCTCTGGTCTCCTAATGCTGCTGCCACAGGACCACTCTGTGGTCTCCTCATGCTGCTTTTACATCACCACTGTGTGGTCTTCTTATGCTGCTGCAACCTCACCATTCTGTGGTCTCCTCATGTGCTGACAGCTCACCAATATGTCAATGGGCCACTTTGTGGTCTCGCCATGCTGCTACTACAACACCACTATATCACTGGGCCACTCTGTGGTCTCCTCATGCTGCAGCCACCTCAACACTATGTTACTGGGTTACTCTGTGGTCTCCTCATGCTGCTGCCACCTCAACACTATGCCCCTGGGCCACTCTGTAGTCTCCTCTTGCTGCTGCCACTTCCACACTATGTCACTGGGCCATTCTATGGTCTCTACATGATACTGCCACCTCACAACTCCATGGTCTTCTCATGTTGCTGCCACATCACCACTCTGTGGTCTCCTCATGCTGCTGACACCTCATCACTCTGTGGTCTTCTCATGCTACTAACAACTCAATAGTATGTCACTGGGCCACTCTGTGGTTTCTTCATGTTGCTGCCTACTCACCACTCTGCGGACTCCTCCTGCTGCTGCCACCTCAACACTACAGTATGTCACTGGGCCACTCTGTGGTCTTCTCATGCTGCTGCCCCCTCAACACTATGTCACTAGGCCGCTCTGTGGTCTCGGTCTCTTCATGCTGATGCCTACTCACCACTCTGTGGTTTCCTCCTGCTACCACATCATCACTCTGTGGTCTCATCATGCTACTACCACCTTGACACTATGTCTCTGGGCCAATCTGTGGCCTCCTCATGCTGCTGCCACATCACTACTCTGTGGTATCCTCATGCTACTACCACCTCAACACTATGTCACTGGGCTGCTATGTGGTCTCTTTATGCTGCTGCCACCTCAGCACTCTGTTGTCTCCTCATACTGCATCCACATTACCACTCTGTGGTCTCCTTTTGCTGCTGCCAGCTCAACACTATGTCACTAGGCCACTATGTGGTCTCATGCTGCTGCCACATCACCACTCTGTGGTGAAGTGGTCTCTGTGGTCTCCATCACATGGGCTGGCTAGCTGCTTATTGGCTATTTGCATGGGATTATGGGTATTCCCAGGCTTATTACTTCCTCTTTCTAACATGTACAGCAGCCATTTTACAAAAAATTAAATTCGTTACCACAAAGTGCAAGGAAATTCGACTTTGGGACAATTTAAATTTTTCCTGAAATTTGAATTCAATTCCACTTCATCAACTTTGATTTGCTCATCTCTACTCTTTATACTAACCTAAACTTTTTTTTGAATCTGCACATTTTAACGCACAAAATGCATGAGGTCCAACTCTGTTAGTGGCACCGATACTGCATTATTTATAAAGTCAACTGTCAGTAGAAGTGTCTTCAGTGTGTTTCTGGAAAAGGAAGTACGTTGTATTGTGCCTCTTGGTCTTTAAGTTTCAGATTTGCAAACCGTTCCATACTTTTATGGGAGATTTATCAAACTGGTGTAAAGTAGAATTGGCTTAGTTGGCCATAGCAACCAGATACCACCTTTTCTTTTTACACAGCTCCTTTGGAAAATGAAAGGTGAGTTCGTATTTGCTGCTATGGGCAACTAAGCCAAAAATCTCAGGGCTACAGGATGGTTCCAATGTGGGTAATAGCAGTACAGGCAATCCAAAAGTAGTTGTAGTAGTAGTAGTATTAGGCCACCGTTGTCCCTGCTGGATTCAGAAAGGCACAACATTATCATTGAGAATGAAGAGAAAGAGGATGAGATTGTGGATTGGATGGCTTACTGCTCCTCTCAGTCACAGCAGGATGATGTAGAGGTGTCCTCTGAGTCTGACACCATGCTACGGAGCCAGCAGCATTCCTCCTGTATCAACTCCTTGCAGCCCCAGAAAAGGCTTTCAGTGGAGTCTTCTCTGTCTTCACTGCCCCTTCCTAATGGGATGCTTTACTTTTTTCTAAGAGGTGGCAAGAAAACCCCACCACACCCTACGGCAGACAGTTAATAGACCTTCCCTGTCGATGACTTGTATGAGAGCAGTCACCTTTGGGATGCCCTGAGGAGGAGGTTCAGCTGGGGAACCCTATGAATAGCTGCATTGGTGGTTAGTGTTGAGCGTTTTTGAAAAATTTGAAAAATATGATTCAACTCTTCACCTACTTTCACAAATAATTTTACTGTGTGACAAATTAGTTTGTCATCAAGCGCGTTATTTTGTAAGTAGTGGACGCAATGATGTGGAATGGCAATTACGCCTTCCCACATCATTGAACCCTGCAGGTTCCTTGTACATCTGAGAATAATAGTGAGGGCTTTCAGGGGTTAATCTGGTAAAAAACATACAAAAATAATACCTTATCCATTTGATCTTGAAGAGACTGCTACAACCATTTTCATTGAAGACACCACTCTCGCGTGGTGCATGATGACATCATCACCTGAAGATTTTGTGCGAACAAGATTTTGTGCGCATACAAGATTTCAAATGGATGAGGTGAGCATGTTGTGTTTTTTTTTTTTCTTACTGCCATTTCAGCGAAAATGAATTAGTTACCATGAAGCACAAGGAAATTAGGGTTTGTAGCAAATGATTTTTTTCCTGAAACTCGGATAGAAGTCCACTTTGGATACTTAGATTCGCTCAACACTATTGGTGGTGCTAAAAGTGGTCCCAGTGGCCCCTGCAACAGTGCAGGGAAAGGGACCTAAGGAGCCCACTATAATATGCCACAGTCTGAAAAAGGTGGTAGTAAGGGTATGGACCTGGATGATGATTATGTGTTGGATAAGGGTGATTGCTGGATAAGGGTGCTGACCAAGAGGCAACATAAGTGGAGGAGAGTGGTGGCAACAGCGTCAGCAATAAGGAGCAGAGGTACAGCTAAGGCCATGTCTATTCAGGATCTGGTGATGCTGATGACACTGTGGGTGCGTTAGGCCCAAAACGTGTCAGAGTTAGGCCAAGCTCGGCTGCCTATAGCTCCATGCAAGCCACTACTGTTTGGCATTTTTTCTCCACAAGGCCAGCACACAAAACCACATCAGTATGCAAGATGTGCATTATTTAAAAAAAAAAAAGGCCATGGGCATTCAAACACAATCATAGGTACCAGCACTCTTTTGCAGGACATGAGGCGGTATCACCGGATCCTTTGTGAAAATACAACTACTCAGCATTACTAATGAAAACAAGTCTGTCCTTCTTCTGGTCCTATTTGTGCTAACCCACATCCACAAGTAGTACAGTGTCCTTGTCATCATCATCATCATCATCACCTTATTCTTCTCATGCTAAGGCTTCTCCTTGTCTTCCGCTCCCTCAAGAGACATATATATATATATATATATATATATATATATATATATATATATAGTGGAATTGGCCATAAAAAACTTATAAGCTTGTCTACAAGCTGAAACTCCACCTGGCCATGGCGCTGGCAGTGTCGTTGCTGCCACACCATTTACTGTAGTAGTGCTTTGTATTCTTGAGTCGCAATTCTCTTTGTGCAGCAAGCTGTTATGAACAGGGACAGTATATGTCTTTCACTGCCCACTGGGTCAATGTTTTTTGCTCCAGCACAGAGGCAGCGCCCCAGCAACATGGCAAGGTCCTTTTGATCCCTGCCCCCCATGATTGCATTAGGCTGGCTTCCAAAGCATGCATTTATACGCCTCCTCCTCCATGGTGACTAGTGTTGAGCAAATTGAAGTATCCGAAGTGAACTTCGATACGAATTTCAGGATAAATTTGATTCACTACAAAGTCCAATTTCCTTGTGCTCAGTGGTAACAAATCAATTTCCCTGAAATGGCGGTTTAAAAAAAAAAAAACACTTCATCCATTTGCATGCTAAGAGCCTGCTGGGGGCATCTTGATTCAAGAAACCACTCAAAATGTATTGCACGGTGAGATTTTGTGCGGTGTCTTCAATTTGAATAGCAATGGTGGGCTTGTCGCAATCAAATGGATAAGGTTAATATTTTTTTTAACTGATTAACCCCTGAAAGCCCTCATTTTTAATTTCAGTTTCGCAATCAGTGATGAGCACTGCTTCTGAGGGGTTCAATATCCGGGAGCAGCACAGTCGCCGTTCCCCATCATTGCACCAGCTAAGAAATGTCCTTCGTGATGAAGTAATTCGTCACAAAGAAAATTTCTTTGTGAAATTCGGCAAAGCAGCTGAATTGAATTTTCCATAACTTCACCCCTCTATAGTGGTGACACCCAAATGGACCAAGTTGTCCTCCACTGCTACAGCCTACCCGTGCAGCTGCTGTCTGCCTATTAACATGCCTCATATGGCTGCTGCTGCCATCATCTACTGCCTTGTATGTTCCATGTTATACAGCTTTTTCTGACGCTATTATCCTTTATCATTACCCTACACTTACCACATCCACATTGTACTGCTGCTGCTCCCAATTAGAAGGGAGAATTTTTATAGGCTTGTTCACATCAAGACACTCTTACTTCTGACAATTAATACTTGTTCATATCATATGGGAAGACATTCTGACCCTATTAAGTCATTATTTTTGGATGCTTGGTCCCCCAAGCCACTGTTTTTCTATTTTTTATCCCATAACACAATGTGTGTTTAAACACCATCTGTCTAATAAATAACCATTTTTGAAAGGTTTTTAATCTGAAAATTCATGACACATGCCATCGTGCTGTGTATTTTAAAACACATTGTTTGTTAATGTCATCAAACATGCATTTACCCATAGGTTTGTGCTATGCAAGCCAAAGAACAGCTATACCCTGGAGGGGCGTGACTAAGTAACTACCTGTTCTTCACTAGAGCCTCTTATGGTGAGGATAGGCTTGGGCCATTAGGTAGTTATCAGGTACCACTCCAGAGCATTCTCCGAGTCAGTGGCAGCTGACCCTGGGGTCAGAGATATCGGTGCAAGGCACTGAGGAAAAAGACGAAACCAGGAAGCCCAGAGTCAGGGCAGGCAGCAATCATGTACAGTCTGTAATTGAAGTTCAAGATCAGAGGCAGGCGGCAATCAAGCAAAGTCCATTTAAATGAGAAGCAGAGTCTGGTACACAGAAGAGCAGAAACTTCCAAACACCTTCACACAATGAACTAGACTGGCTAGTGACCAAGATTGCTCAGGCACCTTTTAAATACATCCTGCAACCCATCTATAAGCTTGGGAGATAGAGGGCATGTATGTGCTGCCTCACAAAAGGAGGAGAGACAAACCTGTGCATGCACTAACATACATGACTCTAAGGGTCCATTCACACATCCGGTTTCTCTTTCCTGATCCAATCCGCATCCGATCCGCATCCGATCATGTGGATCGGATGCAGATCCATTTATTTCAATGGGTCCTAAAAAAATACGGACAGCACTCCGTATACTGTCCGCATCCGTTGTTCCGTTATGCGTATCCACAAATAAGATAGAGCTTGTCCTACTTTTGTCCGCATATTCGGTCCGTGGTCCCATTATAGTCAACGGGTCCGCAAAAATGCGGATGATATGCGGAATGCATCAATATGTCATCCACAATTGCAGATCCATTTCCAGGAAATAGAAAGAAATACCCTACCAACATATATTCCTCCTTCCTTTTTTTTGCGGAAAAACGGAACTGATGTGGATGTACAATTAGTAAAAACAGAAGGTTTGTAGTTATTTTTTTGCCAGATATATTCAATACATTCTCTCACATCACAAGCTAAGCTCTGAATGGTGTCTGGTATTTGCTCTGATTCACTCATCTCTACCCTGGAGTAAAAGAACAGATGCAGCTCAAGAGCGACAAAATAATTGACTTTAAAGAGGCTCTGTCACTAGGTTTTAACCTATGTATTTAAATACATAGGTTAAAACCCCTTGACTTCTACAGTTAGAACATACCTTTATTGCAGAGTACAGCGCAGCGGTTGTGCTGAAAAAAGACCTTTAATCTTTATGTTAATGAGCCTTCGGAGCACCGGGGGGCGGGCTCTTTCTTCCTGAGCACCGCTTCTTCACCGCCCCCCGGGTCCCGAGGCTCTCCCCGATGCCGACGTCCACGCCCCTCTGAAAATTGATTGACAGCGCTAGGCCGTTTGGCCTAGCGCTGAAATCCCGCCGGCGCATGCGCAGAAGCGCTTGCAGTGCCGAACACCGCAAGCGCTTCCATCCTTGTGCGCACGCGCCGTCACTTCGCTGAACCCGGAAGTGACGGCGCGTGCGCACAAGGATGGAAGCGCTTGCGGTGTTCGGCACTGCAAGCGCTTCTGCGCATGCGCCGGCGGGATTTCAGCTGTCAATCAATTTTCAGAGGGGCGTGGACGTCGGCATCGGGGAGAGCCTCGGGACCCGGGGGGCGGTGAAGAAGCGGTGCTCAGGAAGAAAGAGCCCGCCCCCCGGTGCTCCGAAGGCTCATTAACATAAAGATTAAAGGTCTTTTTTCAGCACAACCGCTGCGCTGTACTCTGCAATAAAGGTATGTTCTAACTGTAGAAGTCAAGGGGTTTTAACCTATGTATTTAAATACATAGGTTAAAACCTAGTGACAGAGCCTCTTTAAGGGTTTACATAAGCTGTGTTTATGAGTTCTCTTTCTCTGCTATAAAATGATCTTGCTATGTTATGTAATCTGCTTTGAAATTTTAGACCTGCACCAGCTCGGAGTCGATGTGATGTGATTTGCATTTTCAGCAAATACTTCAGCATTTCAATACCTGACTAAAGAGTTAGTCTTCAAACATTTGATAAAAACTCTGTGTGTTATCAGGCTCCTCATAGTCAAACTGAAAATAAGACAGAAAACTGGAACATCACACCCACACATTCTCTTAATGACACAGGCTATACTCCCAAACCAACAAGAGAACTAGAATGCCTTGAAAGAATATCTTCACTTCACTTCATCATCACTTCTTGATGCTTGTTATCATTAGGGAGACCAGAAAAATGCATGATGATTATTGTATACTAGACGACACTACTCTTTGCATATCTGAATTCGTCTGGAATTCCTGAATTCTGAATTCCCCCAAACTCAAAGATATTCAAATTTAGCTTGCCAGTAGGATTTAAATTAGAGATGAGCGAATCGTCCAAAATTTGCTTCGGCGAATAATCGACAAATTTCTGACAAGATTTGTTCTTAATACGAATTATTCGATGTAATTTGCGTAAAAAAATAACCGTTGTTTTGCGAACATTCCTGCACAAGTAATGAACATACAGTCTAAGTCTTGTTAAAAGTATGTAATACGAAAGCATTAGCGTACAAAGTGTGTACAAATCCTTACCATACTATTGACTTGCGATTGTGTTATATGCACGCATGCGTGAGGCTAGGCTGCGGCATACAGTCTTTAGAGGCTGTCCATAAGAGCTAGAAAAGTAAGGTGCTAGCTATCCGTCTAAGTGCATAATTTACTAAAAACACCGTACCATAAGTGCATAATAGGACACATTGCAGTACCTGAAAAAGAATACACACAATGGTCAAAAGTGCTTGAACGTTGTGGAACCTGTAAAAACATTATTGCTAAAATACAGCAAAGACATAATTATGCAAACATTTTAGTGCAATTTCACATTTGCAAGCATATGGTCAGATATACGTTTGAATCTCTCCTCGTGGCTGCTTGGCATGATAAAACACTGGAACAGAGTCCAAAATTCAATTGTAATCCACGTGAGGTAATTTTGTAATCCAAAAAGGTAACGTGTAATCCACATGGATAATATAAACCAAAAGAAGATAGTGGGTGGGCACACTCAATTTGGCACTGAATGGTATACAAGTTGTAGATAGTTACAATTGTATGGGGATAAGTAAGTAGTCTATTCTATAGGTTAAATTGTATAGCCTGATATTGGTACAGACAAAGACATGTAATATCTACAGTACGTGGATAGTAGTTAGGTATACAATAAAATGGGTATGGGAAATAAACAAAAATGGTTTTATTATATGCATTAAAAGTAAATCACATTATTTGTGAAATAAGTAATATAAGAAATATTCTGGGCCCAGAAACAACATAATATAATAATAAGAGGTAAGTTTGATTTAATGTATTTTTTTATGTCTATTTTACACTGTTTTTACACTCAGACGCCGTGATCATGTATGAACGCGGCATCTGAGGGGTACAATGACGGGGGCGGCGCTATCGCAGCTCCCTGTCATTGGACCCACTACGTACAAAAAAATGCGCTTCGTGGCGAAGTAACTTGTAACGAAGAAAATTTTTTTGTAAAATTCTGCGAATCAGCCGAATCGAATTTCCAAGAAATTCGCTCATCTCTAATCATAACGTAGAATGACTTGCATTAGTGTTGAGTAGAGATGAGCGAATATATTCGTAAAGATTCGTTATCCGCACGGTATTTGCGTACTCGTAAGTATTCGTTACTCGGCTGAGTAGAGTGTGAAATTCGTGTTTTTTTTTTAACTCCTCCCTGCATGTTTAGCACCCATTTCTTAGCCAATAAACATGCAGGGAAGCCTGAGGGACCTCCTGCCATGGCCTACTACCTTTTCTATGTGTCTAGGAGTGATTGACTGCCTGCATCAGGTGACGTGCTATTATATATATGCGTACACCGGGGGCTTGTATCACACACCTCGTGGTTTTAGGAGAGTGAAATAGTGTGCATGTAATAGGGATAGCGAAAGCGTACAAAATAGGAGAATATTCGTTTCTATTAGGCAGGGAACTGCATTTGTGACCCAAAAGTCTTTTTAAAGACTACACTACAGCTTGCAAGTGGTAATGGTTTCACTGTCTTAAATTCATACGCAACAGCGTATAGAATAAATTATACGTAGAAATTGCGTACGCTTTATCGGACAAGGTCCTGTCGCTCCTTGCACTGTCTCTGCCTGCTCCATGCATGCTGCCCCTGGTGTTCCCTATCCATTTCAGTGGTGTTTCCATCACTTTCAGTGGTTTTCAGTTGTTTAGGCAACCTTGCCTGCGAAGAACTTGGGTCGCCTGCAACAATGCTGGTATCTCCCAGTGAGTTCAATAGGGTTCGTTATTCGGTACGAATATACAAACCTTTGGAAAAGTTCGTACCGAGTACCGAGCACACAAGCATTTTAATATTTGCTCATCTCTAGTGTTGAGTGAACATGTTCAGCCGAATACACAATTCGGCCGAACATGGCGGTGCTTGGGTACACGCGGTACTCGGCCGAATACCGCGTGTGCTCGAGCGCCATGCTCGAGTCCCCTCCCCGCACGCTAATTGGCTAATGGAGGTATGGCATTCAGTGTAATGCCAGTAGCCTTGTTAGCTACTGACATTACACTGAATGGCTGGCCGGGAAGGCATCATCGGGTGCTAGAAAGCACCCGGTGACACGTGACCCGGCCAGTGTTAGACAGGGAGAGGTGCTGCATGCAGGAACAGAGAGTGTAGGGAGAGAAGCACGCTAGGCAGGAATAGAAATCGCTCCAAAAAGACCCAAAAGCCCTTTTAAGGGTTACTATATGTGGCACAAACTTATTATTTTTTATATTTTAGTACTTTGAAGGTGTTGAAAATAGCGCTAGTTGGCCTGCCATTAACGCTACAAGCGATGCTGCAGCAAGGAGGGACAGATAGTGTAGGGACAGAAGAACGCTAGGCAGGGATAGAAATCACTCAAAAAAGAACCAAAAGCCCTTGTAAGGGCCATTATATCTGTCACAAACCTTTATTTACTGACATTTGAGGACTTTAAAGGTGGTGAAAATAGCACTAGGTGGCCTGCCATTAATGCCACCAGTGCTGCTGCATGCTGTAGGACACTCTCTGTATACTATATACCTGACATACTTTGCTATAATTTCTGCTGTTAAGCCCACAGTAATTATTTTCCGATTTTGCTGTATAACATTTGCGTATTAATAGAATTTCTATAGGCAGTGCTACTATCATTGTTCAAACGTCCATTGGGAAATACATTTTTTTTAATTTATTTTTTGTGTGTCAAAAAAAACCCAGGTGTGCCCTGTCAGTAAAACTAGGTGCACAGCGTATTACAACCGTTTAAAAGTCTCTGTAGCTGAACTCCGTATTTAATACCGATAATTTAGACCGCAGTTCCTCATTTGCGTCTGCTCTATAACGTTAGCACATTCAGAATATTGGACATTCTTTTAAATTTTTCTGATCATACAGGTAATAAAAATCTGCACTGCTGTACTTGTGACCAAGTTGCATATATACTATACCATATGCACAAGGCGAGCACTAAGGGATGGGGAAGTGGGCGTGCTGCTGATGGTGAACGCAGAGGCCATGGCTCTGGGCGCGGTGAAACTGTGCCTGCTGGCAGAGCCCAAGAAACAAAGTCATCGAAAACTCCTAGTTTCAGGTCACAGTTTGCAGGGCGGCGCAAGACACAACTCCTGCAGCCACAGCAGTGTGAGCAGGTAGTCGGTTGGATTGCAGGTGATAGTGCTTCCAGTCAGTTCAGCATCACCCCCTATTCCACAAAGTCCAGTCTCAGTAGCCAAGAGTCTGGGCAACCGCATGCTCACCCTGATCCTCCTTCCTCCCACCATGCAGTCTGGGCAAAGAAGAGATCCCACATTGGGATATTCCGAGGAGCTTTTTTCATCACCGTCCCTTGGCTTGCGCCTCTCGCCAAAGCCGCTTGAAGTGGGACATGAGGAGATATTGTGCCCTGATTCCCAAGCTATTGAGCAAACACAGTCTGAAGACGATGATGGTGGGGAACGGCAAGTATTTTCTCCCGAGGTGCATGATGATGATGAGACACAATTGCCAATAATTCAAGGGCAATTAGTGTCTCAAGAGGTTGTGGATGAGGATGAGACGCAGTTAAGTCAGGTTCTTGTTAGTTCACCATGTCAGGAGGAGGAGCAGAGTGAGGATGTGGAAGAGGAGGTGGTGGACGACGAAATAGCTGACCCAACCTGGGAAGGTGGCAAGCCGAGCGAGGACAGCAGTACAGAGGGGGAGGGATCGGCAGCAGCGCAACAGGCTGGAAGAGTCAGTGGGATGGAAAAATGGAGAAGGCAGGCCACGACAACCAGGCCCACAAATGTTCCCCAAAGCAGCCCCTTGCGGCCAGCTCCCTTGCCAAGGGTTAGGTGTTCCGCTGTCTGGTGGTTTTTTGAGGAAAGTGCTGACGATAAACGGATTGTAATTTGTAACCTGCACCGTACCAAGATGAGCAGGGG
The DNA here is from genome assembly GCA_900303285.1 of Rhinella marina. NCBI lineage: Eukaryota > Metazoa > Chordata > Amphibia > Anura > Bufonidae > Rhinella > Rhinella marina. The sequence goes on from ONZH01003452.1 coordinate 47,387, forward strand.
CGTAAACACCAGCAACCTGACCACCACCAGCATGATCCGCCACATGTCAGCAAAGCACCCTAAAAAGTGGGCTGAACGCCTGGGTCCACGATCTGTATCTGCAGGTCACACCACTGCCTCCTCTTCCCCTCTGTTACGTGCTGTCCAAGATGCAGGCCAAGATGCCTCCCACCCTGCACCTGGACCTTCGCAGGAACCATCAGCAAGCAGGTCCACTTCAATGTCCCAGCGCTGCGTTCAAATGTCCTTACCGCAGGCATTTGAACGCAAGCGCAAATACCCTGCCACCCACCCACAGGCCATAGCTCTAAATGCGCAACTTTCCAAGTTGCTGGCCCTGGAAATGTTGTCGTTTAGGCTGGTGGACACCGAGGCCTTTCACAGGCTGATGGCGGCGGCTGTCCCTCATTACGCAGTCCCCAGCCGCCACTATTTTTCAACTGACACATGGACAAGCGCTTACGGCCAGGGACGCTAAATTTCCCTGACGGCACAGTTGGTGAACGTTGTGGAGACTGGTAGCGAGTCGTCCCCTGGGATGGCCCAGGTGCTACCCATGCCAAGGATTGCGGGCCCTACTTCCACC
>ONZH01003453.1:0-197500 GCA_900303285.1 Rhinella marina
TGTCCGGAGACTGACTGTAAATTATAGGATCGCACAGTACTGTTATATCTGTATAATGTCCAGAGACCTGACTGCAAATTATAGGATCGCACAGTAAGGGGAATTTTCTATATTTTTTTTTTTAACGCAGTTCACTTGATGGGGTAGATCATCTGATATTATTTGTAACTTTTTTGATGAAATATTTGGGGGAAATAATTTTTTTTATGTATATGTGATTTTTTTTTTTATAATACTCAATTTTTTTTTTTACAACTTTAATGTCCCCCATAAGGTTATAAAAGACCTCTGGGGGACATTTTAACTTCACTTTTTTTTTTTTTTTTTACACTTGATTTCTCCTGTAACTGGGGCTGACATAGTAGCTGACATAGTAGCCTCAGTTACAGGGGAAATACATCCCCAGAGAGGCTGTACAGCATAATACTATGCTGTACAGCCTCAGTGCAGGGCTGATCGAGTCTATGAGAGACCCAGCAGCTCCTGCACTCTTCTGGCCCCGGCGATCACGTGACCGCCGGGCCGGAACGATCTGTATACACAGCGCTCAGTATACACAGCGCTCTATCTAGAAGGCAGGGACCCCTGGGAACGGTCCCTGCCTTCTCTTTGGGGTACCCTGCTGTCACTGACAGAAGGTACCCCACTGTGCAGCTGCACGATTAGCGTGCAGCTGCTACATCTTCCCGGACGTTTATAGTCAACAGGCGGACGGGAAGTGGTTAAACGTTTTCTGTAAGTCTGTAAGTGTGTGGCACACACTGTTGCTGGTATGTTGGCCCATTCCTCCATGTAGATCTCCTCAAGAGCAGTGATGTTTTGGGGCTGTCGCTAGGCAACACGGACTTTCAACTCCCTCCAAAGGTTTTCTATGGGGTTGAGATCTGGAGACTGGCTAGGCCCCTCCAGGACCTTGAAATGCTTCTTACGAATCCACCCCTTCGTTGCCCTGGTGGTGTGCTTGGGATCATTGTCATGCTGAAAGACCCAGCCACATTTCATCTTCAATGCCCTTGCTGATGGAAGGAGGTTTGCACTCAAAATCTCACAATACATGGCCGCATTCATTCTTTCATGTACACTGATCAGTCGTCCTGGTCCCTTTGCAGAGAAACAGCCCCAAAGCATGATGTTTCCAACCCCATGCTTCACAGTAGGTAAAGTGTTCTTTGGATGCAACTCAGCATTCACTCTCCTCCAAACACAACGAGTTGTGTTTCTACCAAACAGTTCTCCTTTGGTTTCATCTGACCATATGACATTCTCCCAATACTCTTCTGGAACATCCAAATGCTCTCTAGCAAACTTCAGACGGGCCCGGATATGTACTGGCTTAAGCAGTGGGACACGTCTGACACTGCAGGATCTGAGTCCCTGGCGGCATAGTGTGTTACTGACGGTAACCTTTGTTATGTTGGTCCGAGCTTTCTGCAGGTCATTCACTAGGTCCCCCCATGTGGTTCTGGGATTTTTGCTCACAGTTCTTGTGATCATTTTGACCCCACGGGGTGAGATCTTGTGTGGAGCACTTGATGGAGGGAGATTATCAGTGGTCTTGTATGTCTTCCATTTTCTAATTATTGCTCCCACAGTTGATTTCTTCACACCAAGCTGCTTGCCTATTGCAGATTCAGTCTTCCCAGCCTGGTCAGGTCTACAGTTTTGTTTCTGGTGTCCTTCCACAGCTCTTTGGTCTTCACCATAGTGGAGTTTGGAGTGTGACTGTTTGAGGTTGTGGACAGGTGTCTATTATACTGATAACAAACAGGTGCCATTACTACAGGTAATGAGTGGAGGACAGAGGAGCCTCTTAAAGAAGAAGTTACAGGTCTGTGAGAGACAGAAATCTTGCTTGACCAAATACTTATGTTCCACAATAATTTGCAAATACATTCTTTAAAAATCAGACAATGTGATTTTATGGATTTGTTTTCTCATTTTGTCTCTCATAGTTGAGGTCTACCTATGATGTCAATTACAGGCATCTCTCATCTTTTTAAGTGGGAGAACTTGCACAACTGGTGGCTGACTAAATACTTTTTTTCCCCACTGTATATAATGCCCAGAGACCTACTGTAGATTATAGGATCGCACAGTACTGTTATATATGTATAATGTCCAGAGTTTAGGGGCGGGGGGTACTCCTACCCAAAGGTTCATGCACTATAATATCTAGAGGCAGCTTTACAACATCAGATTCAAACATGGTGGCCTGATATCACATGTGATCATGTCGAGCAGATATTTAGAAGTCTTACAAAGTTTTTTTTTTCCAAAAAGGAAATTTATTTCATAGTCATTCAATGGTTGAACCCCCAGAATTACTGACGTTGATTGGGGGGTCTCTGCATAATAAGACATTCACCTTTAAATAATTCATTTAATAACTCGCCTATTTTACATCATATCACAAAATACATTCGTTACATGTGCTTCCACAGACACCCCTTCATCAAACACTGGCCTATATCTGGATATACTGTGTGTGAAATTTAAAGGGGTGCTCCATCATCCCTCAAAAATTGTAGTATTTTTTGCAGAAAATGACAGATTGCAGGTGCTCCCCAGCAAATGTGCACATTTCTTTCCACCCTAAGTGAAGCCTCTCTATTTTACATGAGATCTTAGTGCTGATTTCCAGGACTATGGGGTCCGCCATGTTGGTTTTACTTTCAACACCTTCTCCAACATGTGGGAAATTTTGTGAGAGTTGGGACCGGCTTGGCTTGGGACAACAGTTTGGGAAGAAGGAGGCAGAACTTGCACACATTATGGAATATAGAAGTGATGCCCCTTTAAATATTCAGATTATGGAAATGGTTGTATAAACGTAGGGTGGTAACACTGGTCAATGGGCGTTAGGAGGATTTCTAAGCCTCCCCCTTTAAGGCAGTCCACATTCTTTTGCTGCAGTTCTCTGACCTTGGGAAGGCAAAGAAGGAGGAGCCTTAATTTAGTGGGTAGGCTTAAAGGGCACCAAACAGCAGGACCAACCCCATTAAACAAGATGTGCTGCCTGTGAGGGTTGATCCTGCTGATTTAAATGATATCTATCTTTTGAAAATAAAGAGAAAAAAGGAGACTTTTAGTCTTTATGCAAATTAAGGCTTCAGTGCACAAAGGGGCGGGGCAGGTATTGAAAAGCTTGGGTGCACCCAAGGAATAGGCCCTCTGCTACTGCCATTTCACCTCTGCCTGGGTCCCCGCTGCTCTCTACTTCCTCTTCCTTTGTGCACAGGAAATGCCAGCTCAGCCAATCACTGGTTGAGGCGGGTCACAGCTGTGGCCAGTGATTGGCTGAGGGCATATTCAGGCATTTCCTGCATGTCTAGACAAAATCGGGAAGTAGCGGGACCTGGAAGTCATCAAAACAACACGATTCTAAGCCACCCTCAGCTTGTGGCCACCAAGTTTTGTTGCCCTGGAAAACTCCTTTAAGCAGATTTGGGTGGAGTTATGGTAAATAGAGGGCACGAGCAAGACGTATCACAAATTTTGGTTCCTAGAAAGTACTTAAAGGGATCACGTTAGCAAGACAGTTGTCGACAACCTGTGGCTCTACAAGAGCATGTTGAGAGTAGTAGTGTTGCAACACCTGGAGCTGGAGAAATGATATCAACTCATTATCTGTACCTTTAAGTAATTCACTATTGGGCGGGGTCAATAGTCCTGGACTCAAAACGCGGAGTCCTCCAGGTGTCTATCCTCAGTCCATGTCTATAGGAGATCTGGCCTAATATTGCATATTGAGTGATCTGTGATTACAACCATCGAGGCGGTGAAGGGTTTGTGTCTGTCTAGGCAAGCGACCATATTGAATTTTGGTTTTTACAAATGACGAAAACGTGCAAAATGTGTCATTTCCCAAACATAACTAACGTATAGTAGTGAGAAATCTTCTATCCCATTCATATTTGCACCATATGTCAGCATAGAGCAACGTATAATGGCATTCTTATAATAAAGAGCAAATCCAGTCACATATAAGTTTCTGTTTAGGTCCATAGAACTGTGTATAGGGGATAGTATTAGGGTGTGTTCACATATTCTTTTATATATGAGGCAGTATTATAGTAGTTATATTCTTGTACATAGGAGGCAGTATTATAGTAGTTATATTCTTGTACATAGGAGCAGTATTATAGTATTTATATTCTTTTATATATGGGGCAGTATTATAGTAGTTATATTCTTGTACATAGGAGCAGTATTATAGTAGTTATATTCTTGTACATAGCAGTATTATAGTAGTTATATTCTTGTACATAGGAGCAGTATTATAGTAGTTATATTCTTGTACATAGGAGGCAGTATTATAGTAGTTATATTCTTGTACATAGGAGCAGTATTATAGTAGTTATGTTCTTGTACATAGGAGCAGTATTATAGCAGTTATATTCTTGTACATAGGAGCAGTATTATAGTAGTTATATTCTGTACATAGAAGGCAGTATATAGTAGTTATATTCTTGTACATAGGAGCAGTATTAGTAGTTATATTATTGTACATGGGAGGCAGTATTATAGTAGTTATATTCTTGTACATGGGAGGCAGTATTATAGTAGTTATATTTTTGAACGTAGGAGCAGTATTATAGTAGTTATAGTCTTGTACATAGGGGGCATTATTATAGTAGTTATATTCTTGCACATAGGAGCAGTATTATACTAGGTATATTCTTCTACATAGGGGGCAGTATTATAGTAGTTATATTCTTGTACCTAGGAGCAGTATTATAGTAGTTATATTCTTGTACATAGGTGGCAGTATTAGAGTAGTTATATTCTTCTACATAGGGGGCAGTATTATACTAGGTATATTCTTGTACATAGGAGCAGTATTATAGCAGTTATATTCTTCTACATAGGGGGCAGTATTATACTAGGTATATTCTTGTACATAGGAGCAGTATTATAGTAGTTATATTCTTGTACATAGGAGCAGTATTATAGTAGTTATATTCTTGTACATAGGAGCAGTATTATAGTAGTCATATTCTTGTACATAGGAGCAGTATTATAGTAGTTATATTCTTGTACATAGGATCAGTATTATAGTAGTTATATACTTGTACATAGGAGCAGTATTACAGCAGTTATATTCTTTTACATAGGAGGCAGTATTATAGTATTTTATTCTTGTACATAGGAGCAGTATTATAGCAGTTATATTCTTTTACATAGGAGGCAGTATTATGTATTTTATTCTTGTACATAGGAGCAGTATTATAATACTATAGAAAAATTGTGGAAGCAAGTCCAGCACAACTTCCTGAATCAAATGGAATATTTTATTGAATTCCTTTAAAACTGTGTACATACAGAAGCAGAAAACTTGTGATGCGCTTTGAGCCTCTACGAACTCCTAGTCACGGAGGGATTCTTTGACTAAGAGCTTGTAGTAGATGAAAATGCGTCAAAACTTTTCTGCTTTTGCATGGACGCAGTTTTAGACGATCTCAATAAAATATTCCTTTCCATTCAGAACAAAGTCGTGTCGTGCCGGACTTGTTTCCACCACTTTTCTGCTTACTGTATGACCCGCACGTGTCAGTGACACACTTCCCTCAGGGCTACGGTGCTCTGCAGCTGACCGTCATCTGTTGCTGTATTATAATAATGTTCTTGTGACTGAAGTTGCTCTTTATTGTCTTCAGTTTTTTCTTTCCTCATTATTTTTGTCACGTTTTACATCTGTCCTTGAGTACTGTTCATTGCTTGTATATATTTTATATTAATGGCTTTTTGTATTGAGTCACCTTTATATAATCTGTTGCTGTCTTTTCCCTCAGTATATACCGGCATTGTTACATTCAGTATCTGTCCGCGGTCGGTGGGATTGATACTTCATGACTCCTTCCCTTTCATTCGGGCTTACAATTCGTCTATACCCCAATTTTTTCAAGAATCACAGCTTTTCTCCATTGTCTTCCATATTCCAGACCCAACGTGTTTCAGTTCCTTCCCATTGTCCAGAAATGAGGTAGTGAGAGAGTTTCCCTGTAGCAGAGACGGCTTCTTCTTTCATTGTAGAAAAATTGTGGGTTCCCTATAGAACAAAGGAAATGATAAATAAAATTAGTATAAGGATATATTTAGGATTTAAGGGGAGCTCACACCTCGAGAGGCCGGTGGAGTTCCCCTTTAAATGGACATTCCCTTTAAAGGGTATTCTCATCTTAGACAATGGGGGCATATCGCTAGGATATGCCCCCATTGTCTTATAGGTGCGGGTCCCACCGCTGGGACCCGCACCTATATCAAGAACGGAGCCCCCAAACTGAAGGAGGGAGCACTGCGCATGCGCAGCCTGCCCTCCATTCATTTCTATGGGGCTGGCAAAAATATCTGGCTCGGCTATTTCCGTCGGCTACATTGAAATGAATGGGAGCGGTGGCCGCGCATTCGCTGTGCGCTCCAATTCATTTCTATGGGAGCAGCGGGGGAGCTGCACCTGGTGGTGGCCGGACCCCAGGAAACCTTTAAGGTTATGTCATGAATGATATGGCACTGCTTAAGTGGGCATCACCAATGGCTTGTCACCGGATGCTTGAAACCACCATAAATTTCTACATTAAGTGTATAGCGGTATTATTTACACATTGTATTGTGCGGTTATTAGATTACATTATGTATGTAGCTGTTATTTGGATGCTTTATGTTGGTATTTGAGTACTATATGGCTGTATTGGCAGCTTATTATTTTTAGAGTGTATGGTTTTGCAGCACTGTATAGCATCTTATATTGGCAGCGTGTGACATATATGGAGCATTAATTTTTAGGATGGGCTATATGTACGTACACCAATAAGGGAGCATACATAGAAATTGCAGTGCAGTCAGGTCCGCAGTCCATGTGATTTCTCTGACTCTGGAGTCAAATGGGTCGGGTTTGCACCTCTTTTTTTTTTTACCCCAAAATGGCACTTTTGGGGTCATGTTATGGAGTGCTAGCGTGGAGCCTTTCTCTGTATCTGCCTGTCTGATCACCAGCTCTATACACTAACTGGTGATTGAATCAATTCCCTGAAACTGCTCAATGTTGATGTCAGCTTTCACTTAACGTAAACCCACAGTTTAAGTGTGCACCAATACTAACCATTCATATAACCCCTTAAAAAGACCAGACTCCTGTTTTATTTTTGCATTTTGGTTTTTTCCCCAACTCTGATTCCATTATAAAGTGTTGACTTTTTGAAATTTTTTTCATTCACATGACTATATGAGGATTAGCTTTTACAGGAGAAGATGCATTTTCTAATGCTACCAATTAATTTACCATGTCTTGTGTTGGAAAACGGGAAAAAAATTCTTTGTGTGGTAAAATTGAAAAAAAAACAAAACAGAATTTTGCCAAGGTTTTTGGGGTCTTGGCATCACAGCTTTCACTGTGCACTAAAAATAACCTGACGTCCTTATTCTGCGGCTCAATATGAATACGGCGATACCAAACTTGTTTAGGGTTTCTTTGTTTTACCACCTTAAAAAAAATAAAAACCTTTGAAAAAAATCTAAATTTTGTTGCATTGCCATATTCTGACAGCCATAAGTTTTTCATATTTCCGTCTACAGTGCGTAATGAACTGTATTTTTTATTGGTACCATTTTTGTGGTATGTACGACTTTTTGATCATTGTTATTCAAGATGACAAAAAATGGCGAATCACGTGTTTTTCATTTTTTTCCTGTTACGACATTCACCACACAGGAATTCATTTTTTATATTTTAATAGGTATGCAGCGATACCTAATATGTTTATTTTTTGGTTGTTTATGTAGTTTTATATGTAAAATTGGGAAAATTAAACTTTTAATATATGGGTGTTTTTTTTTTGTTTTTTTTTACTATTAGCCCCTATAGGGTGCTATTACATGGAACCTACCCTTTAATTCTAGGCCTTCCTAAGCCACACACCACCTGGTGGACGCTGTCTCTTTAAGCAGAACAGTTCTTTTTCGCCTTTTCATTCTTCCTGAATTTTCCTTGTGGCGGATCGTCCATCTTCGGCCATAATTGAGCCCCAATTCAATTCTCGCCCCTCAATAAGTGATTGGTACTTCCCGGTAATCTGATCTGGTACCGCCGGGCGCTGTAGGCTCTATATTCGGCTGGATGTAAGCGGGTTTGTTGGGTTAATGATATTTAGGGGCATATAGGACAAAGACTCAGGTCGGGAGGAGGCAGGGAATCACTGGCCGAGCTCCTTCACTGCTTTCTTCTACTATTTCTTAAAGGGGTTATCCTATCATTTACATATGATTTCTAACAAAGCTAAAACCAGCTCCACACCTCACATGGATTCAGAGATCTCCCCATTCATTGCTCCAATTTCTTTGCTAGATTCTCTTCCGGTTGGTAGTTCAGGGGGCGTGGCCTTTCTAAGGGGGCGTGTCCTTTCCAAGTCAGCCATGTCCTTTCTGCTTCAGCTCAGGGGTGTGATCTTTCTAAGGGGGCATATCCATTCTGCTGCGTCTCTCTCTGTATCTGTCACATTTTCAATCTGGCTGGTGGCACTTGAAGGATAGAACTGAGTGTCCATCTCACTAGGTGGACATGCACCTAATTTATTGTTCCAATTTCTGTGCTAGATTCTCTTCAGGTTGGCAGCTAAGGGGGGTTCTCCTTTCTAAGGGGGTGTGCCCTTTTTAAGTCAGTCGTGTCCTTTCTGCTTCAGCTCAGGGGTGTGCTCTTTCTAAGGTGGCATGTCCATTCTGCTGCAGCTCTCTCCCTGTATCTGTCACAGCTTCAATCTGGAGCTGAGCATGTGCGTCCACCTCAGTAGGTGGACATGCCCTAACAAAGCTAAGACCAGTCAGGTACCTCACACGGATTGAGAGATCTCCCCATTCATTGCTCCAATTTCTGTGCTAGATTCTCTTCCAGTCGATAGTTCAGGGGGTGTGTACTTTCTCAGGGGGTGTGTCCTTTCCAAGTCAGCCATGTCCTTTCTGCTTCAGCTCAGGGGTGTGCTCTTTCTAAGGGGGCATGTCCATTCTGCTGCAGCTCTCTCTGTATCTGTCACATTTTCAATCTGGCTGGTGGCAATTGAAGGATGGAACTGAACATGTGCATCCATCTCACTAGGTGGACATGCACCTAACAAAGCTAGGACCATCCCGGTACCTCACATGGCTTCAGAGATCTCCCCATTCATTGTTCCAATTTCTGTGCTAGATTCTCTTCAGGTTAGCAGCTAAGGGGGGGTTGTCCTTTCTAAGGGGGTGTGCCCTTTTTAAGTCAGTCGTGTCCTTTCTGCTTCAGCTCAGCGGTGTGCTCTTTCTAAGGGGGCATAGCCATTCTGCTGCAGGTCTCTCCCTGTATCTGTCACAGCTTCGATCCGGCTGGTGGCAATTGAAGGATGGAACTGAGCATGTGTGTCCACCTCAGTAGGTGGACATGCACCTAACAGAGCTAGGACCATCCCAATACCTCACATGGATTCAGAGATCTCCCCATTCAATGCTCCAATTTCTTTGCTACATTCTCTTCCTGTTGGTAGTTCAGGGGGTGTGGCCTTTCTAAGGGGGCGTGCTCTTTCCAAGTCAGCCATGTCCTTTTTGCTTCAGCTCAGGGGTGTGCTCTTTCTAAGGGGGCATGTCCATTCTGCTGCAGCTCTCTCCCTGTATCTGTCACAGCTTCGATCTTGAACTGAGCATGTGCGTCCACCTCAGTAGGTAGACATGCACCTAACAAAGCTAGGACCAGTCCGGTACCTCATATGGATCCATTCATTGTTCCAATTTCTGTGCTAGATTCTCTTCAGGTTGGCAGCTAAGGGGAGGGGGTGTCCTTTCTAAGGGGGTGTGACCTTTTTTAAGTCAGTCTGCCCTTTCTGCCTTCACTAGTGTGCTTCTTTCTAGTAGGTGGACGTGCACCTTACTATGCAGATTAAACATCAGGGGGCGCCATTGATTTAAAGAGAATAATTCACAACTGGAGCACTTTTGTAACAGAATGTTACAAAAGTAACTCGTTTTTCATGCAGTCATGTTAAAGGCACAACCCCTTTAAGATATTTAAATATTTTAAAGGGGAATTACACTTTTTAGGGAGTCTCTGCGGTACCTAATGAATCTCCATAGAAATTATTCTGGAGGGTCGCTCAGAGTTGCAGATACAACACCCGGCACAGCGCCCCCTATGCTTAGAACCTGGTATAGCTCCCACTTCATGAACCCCCTTCGATTTTATCTTCTACTTGACATAACGTGACAATATATGGCGGCAGTATAGTTGGCGTTCACAAAAGTATTCCTACCCCAATTTTTTACTAGTTACATTGTAACATGTCATGGTGGATTCAGATTTTTCCAGCTTTTCTGCCAAAAAAGTGAAAACCAATCTGTAGGAGGGGGCGTGAATACTTATGCATTCCATTCCGAAAATCCTGACGTACTGCACGTGAGAGCTGCGGGTTTGTTACAAATGGATTCGGCCTAGAACACCCCCTGTGAGGTGAACAGGACAGCCGCCGTCCGGTTTGTTACAATGTATCAGCGCAGGCTGATGCCTCTTTTATCTCCGCCGAGCGCCCTGTCCCTATGAATATTTCATGACCGTGTAGCTGCGCGATTAACAAGCCTTTAGGGTCATCACGATTGGCCTCCCTCGTACCGGAGAGAGGAAGCAATTACGTGTTTTTTTTTTGTGTTTTTTTTTTTTGCTGCAGAGCGTTCTGTTTATTTCGCAACGCTCTGCAGAAAAACATCACGCTGCGGAATTACGATGACGTGTTCAGCCAGACCTCGTCAATGGTAATTCTCTGGGCATCGCAAACCTGAATACTCCTCACCACGTGTATTCTTCTGATCTCTCCTCTGCTCCCACAGAGAATAGATTGCTCTGAGAATTTAAAGGGGAAGTACATTTTATCTCATCAACATGTTCTTAAAGGGCACCAGTCGTGACACAGGCGCAGTGTCTGGTCAGCACTGCAATATGAGGGACTATCTTATAGCGCAGTCTGTGGATCCTCTGTATGTTTAAGGGAGCACTTTTCTTCTTTCTCCCCCCCCCCACCTCCTATACAGTGGTATGGCCCTTGTTGCAGGGTACTACTGGTAGGAGAACATGAGAGCGGTCTCCAGAATTCACCTTACAGAATACCAGCTCCCAAAATACACGGTAGACCAGATTTTGGCAAACGCAAGCAATGGTTTTGGTCCAGGGATTCTTAGAGGTCCACAAGGATGAGAACAATAACAATAATAGCCATCCAGCATTATTTATAGGTATATGGCGGTCTTATTTAGAAATGGATCTGCTGCATGTTGCAAACAGTATCGGACAGTTTTATTTGGATAATATTTGCATATTTTGCACACTACTGTTATACAACACATGTATGGCAGTATGATCCTAGCACTATATAGTGGTGTTATACAACACATGTATGGCAGTATGATCCTAGCACTATATAGTGGTGTTATACAACACATGTATGGCAGTATTATCCTAGTATTATACAGTGGTGTTATACAACACATGTATGGCAGTATTATCCTAGTATTATACAGTGGTGTTATACAACACATGTATGGCAGTATTATCCTAGTATTATATAGTGGTGTTATACAGGATGTGTATGGCAGTATGATCCTAGCACTATATAGTGGTGTTATACAGGAGGTGTATGGCAGTATTATCCTAGCACTATATAGTGGTGTTATACAGGAGGTGTATGGCAGTATGATCCTAGCACTATATAGTGGTGTTATACAACACATGTATGGCAGTATGATCCTAGCACTATATAGTGGTGTTATACAACACATGTATGGCAGTATTATCCTAGTATTATACAGTGTGTTTAACAACACATGTATGGCAGTATTATCCTAGTATTATACAGTGGTGTTATACAACACATGTATGGCAGTATTATCCTAGTATTATATAGTGGTGTTATACAGGATGTGTATGGCAGTATGATCCTAGCACTATATAGTGGTGTTATACAGGAGGTGTATGGCAGTATTATCCTAGCACTATATAGTGGTGTTATACAGGAGGTGTATGGCAGTATGATCCTAGCACTATATAGTGGTGTTATACAGGAGGTGTATGGCAGTATGATCCTAGCACTATATAGTGGTGTTATACAACACATATATGGCAGTATTATCCTAGTACTATATAGTGGTGTTATACAAGATGTGTATGGCAGTATTATCCTAGTATTATATAGTGGTGTTATACAGGATGTGTATGGCAGTATGATCCTAGCACTATACAGTGGTGTTATACAACATATGTATTAAATCTAAACACTCTGGTTGGCACTCCTCCTTCCAATATACTTGGTGCTCTGTGATCGGGAATTACCCGGCATAAAGTATACGATGAAATCACGGCACTCAATAGTTTTAGTAGATGCAGTTTAAACAGGACGTTTTATTGTATTATCACATTATGTACACATGGCCAACGTTTCGGTCCTCCCGGACCTTGATCACGGCCGTTGGTGTATATTAGAGGCATGGAAATGGCGTCCCGGACGCCATTTCCATGCCTCTAATATACACCAACGGCCGTGATCAAGGTCCGGGAGGACCGAAACGTTGGCCATGTGTACATAATGTGATAATACAATAAAACGTCCTGTTTAAACTGCATCTACTAAAACTATTGAGTGCCGTGATTTCATCGTATACAACATATGTATGGCAGTATTATCCTAGTATTATATAGTGGTGTTATACAGGATGTGTATGGTAGTATTATCCTAGTATTATATAGTGGTGTTATACAGGAGGTGTATGGCAGTATTATCCTAGTATTATATAGTGGTGTTATACAGGATGTGTTTGGTAGTATTATCCTAGTGCTATATAGTGGTGTTATACAGGATATGTATGGCGGTATTATCCTAGCACTATATAGTGGTGTTATACAGGATATGTATGGCAGTATTATCCTAGCACTATATAGTGGTGTAATACAGGATGTGTATGGCAGTATGATCCTAGCACTATATAGTGGTGTTGTAAAACATATGTATGGCAGTATTATCCTAGTATTATATAGTGGTGTTATACAGGATGTGTATGGTAGTATTATCAGTGTATGGCAGTATTATCTAGTATTATATAGTGGTGTTATACAGGATGTGTTTGGTAGTATTATCCTAGTGTTATATAGTGGTGTTATACAGGATATGTATGGCGGTATTATCCTAGCACTATATAGTGGTGTTATACAGGATATGTATGGCAGTATTATCCTAGTATATAGTGGTGTATACAGGATGTGTATGGCAGTATGATCTAGCACTAATATAGTCGTGTTGTAAAACATATGTATGGCAGTATTATCCTAGTATTATATAGTGGTGTTATACAGGATGTGTATGGTAGTATTATCCTAGTATTATATAGTGGTGTTCATACAGGGAAGGTGGTGATGGCAGTATTATCCTAGTATTATATAGTGGTGTTATACAGGATGTGTTGGTAGTAATTTATCCTAGCGCATATAGTGGTGTTATACAGGATATTGTATGGCGTGTATATCCTAGCAGCTATATAGTGGTGTTATACAGGATATGTATGGCAGTATTATCCTAGCACTATATAGTGGTGTAATACAGGATGTGTATGGCAGTATGATCCTAGCACTATATAGTGGTGTTGTAAAACATATGTATGGCAGTATTATCCTAGTATTATATAGTGGTGTTATACAGGATGTGCATGGCACTATTATCTTAGCACTATTTGGTAGTGTTATACAGGATGTGTATGGCAGTATTATCTCAGTACTATATAGTGGTGTTATACAGGATGTGTATGGCAGCTTTATCCTAGCACTACATAGTGGTGTTATTCAGTATGTGTATGGCAGTTTTATCTTAGAACTATATTGTGGTGTTATACAGGATGTGAATGGCAGTATTATCCTAGCACTATATATTGGTGTTATTCAGTAAGTGTATGGCAGTGTTATCTTAGTAGTATATAGTGGTGTTATACAGGATGTGTATGGCAGCATTATCCTAGCACTACATAGTGGTGTTCTCTGGGATGTGCTTGGCGGTGTTATCTTAGTACTATATAGCGGTGTTATGCAGGATGTGTATGGCAGTATTATCTTAGCACTAGATGGTTGTGTTATACAGGATGTGTATGGCAGTATTGTCCTAGCACGATATGATGGCATTATATAGGATATGTATAGCAGTACAGTGGCGTAACTAGAACTGACTGGGCCCCTCAGCAAATTTTTGAATGGGACACCCTTCATCCATCAACCTCCTCCTCCCATGCACCCCTCACTCCTGCAGCTAGTCAAGATAGCTCTGTCAGACCAGGCCAGACAGCTGCACCGTCCGATCCTGTATGTCATGTCACTATATACTGTCACTGTATATAATGTCATTGAATAATATTGTTGAGGGGGCCCTGACAATAAAATCTTTCATTCCCCCTTCTGGGCGGGTTCCTTCTGAGTTTGGGCCCTGTAGCAGCCGCTTACCTTGCTTCCACTATAGTAACGCTCCTGTAGTAGTTTCATGTTAGCACTTATATACAGGATGGGATTTAGTACATAGTGGTGTATACAGTATATGTGGAGTATTTCCTAGTACTATATAGTGGTGTTATACAGGATGTGTACTCAGTATTATCCTAGCACTATTATCTAGTGGGTTATACAGGATGCGTATGGCAGTTTAATTAGCACTATATGGTAGTGTTATACAGGATGTGTAAGGCAGTATTATCTTAGTACTATATGGTGGTGTTATAAAAGATCAGTATTCTAACAATATATAGTGGTGTTATACAGGATACGTATGGCAGTATTATATTAGCACTATATGGTAGTGTTATACAGGATGTGTATGGCAGTATTATCTTAGTACTATATAGTGGTGTTATACAGGATGTGTACGGCAGTATTATCCTGGCACTATATAGTGGTGTTATACAGGATGTGTATGACAATATTATCCTAGAACTACATAGTGGTGTTATAAAGGGTGTGTATCCTAGCACTATATGGTGGTTTTATACAGGAGGTGTATGGCAGTATTATCTTAGTACTATATAGTTGTGTTATACAGGATGTGTATGGCAGTATTATCCTAGCACTATATAGTGGTGTTATACAGGATGTGTATGACAGTATTATCCAAGAACTACATAGTGGTGTTATACAGGATGTGTATGACAATATTATCCTAGAACTACATAGTGGTGTTATAAAGCATGTGTATCCTAGCACTATATGGTGGTTTTATACAGGAGGTGTATGGCAGTATTATCTTAGTACTATATAGTGGTGTTATACGGGATGTGTATGGCAGTATTGTCACTACTATATGGCTGTATTATTTGGACTGTACATACAGTTTTATTTCAGCATTGGAAAGTGGTGTTATGTGGGCAGTATATGGCAGTGTCATTTGGAGACTGTATGAAGGCATTATTTAAATATTGCATAGCAGCTCCAGGTCCTATTTTCTTTACACCAAATCTCCCCACCTGAGTCAGTCCTCATAGCGTCAACTAATTTAACCCTTTGACCATGACTTCCATCCAGGGGCGGATTGGCCATAGACCTTACAGGGAAATTTCCCGGTGGGCCGATGTCCAGGGGGCCATCTGGGCCCTCCTAATTGCCAGCAAGTGAAAGTTTTGGGGATGTATTTAGTACTGCTGGCAGTATTTTGTGATGGACTGTGGTATTTGGCTCTGTTGGGGTGGTATAATGTGCCACAATATGGTATTGCTGGACCTGCCTTCCATCACTTTGGACCCAACTACAAAATGGGGCCACTTTTAGTATTTTTTCCAGGGCCACTTTAAGTTCCCAGTCCACCCCTGCTTCCATCCATGAGAGGCACTCTTACCCTGCTCATTTACAGGAAAGAAAAGGCAAACCCCTTCATCTATAAGGATCCTAAAATAGCAGCATCAGGGAAATTTAAAGGATAATTCCACTTTTGAAAAAGTCAAAAAGTTTACAGTATAAATATTTTCTTCTCCATTCCCTTATAAAGCGACAGTAATCCCTGCAGCAGATCTGAAGACAGAGAGCCAAGCGAGGGTCACATGACTGGCAGTCTAGAACACCACAGTCTGATTCTAAGGGCAACCAACAGAATCATGAATGTAGCTTTGGCTGTGAATGGAGAACACTTGTATGGAATAACTCAGGATCTTTAAGGAATAAGTAAACCAAAATATTTACATAGTGGCTCAGCATTCTTTATAGATTTATACTGGCAAAAGTCATAAGTGGAGTTCCACTTTAAATGGACATTCCCTTAAAGTAGAGGAGCCTTGTTCACTGATTACTAAGTAAATCATTTTACAGCGCCGATCCCTTCATTACCATGATATGGTAATTCTTGCTTAGCTGTCTATTCCAGGTATTGGGCTTCTTGAAGAGTTTTTACGCTGGAGAGCCGAGGAGATAATCGTGACGCTGTAAATTAATATTTCATAGTGAAGCAAAAACCACATCGGTATTTTCCTGGCTGCTTCTTAAAGAAGCCCTCAAGGAGCTTCGGTGGTGTACTTACAGCAAAATAACCATTTTAATCTATTGCTTGGGATCTGCTTGGAGTAGAAGCCACCATTTTGTGGGCGGAGCCAATAATCTGGCAGCCCCTATCTATTGCTTTTCTCTGGGATTCACCTATGATCTAATTTTTACGGAACCTGACAAATACCCTTGTCCAATCATTCTTGAGGGGGTTAGGGGGTTAAACATTAGCCACAATGTATTTTTGTTTTGTATATCCCTTGAGACTTTCTGTCAGATGCTCCACCCCTGAGCAAACATGCTAATGAGCTGGATTTTCTGATACACACCCCTGCACAAGCATAGCGTTAAATGATATAATTCTGCCCTGTAGCCACCACTAGGGGGAGCATAGGAGCTTAGTGCATACTGTTTTTACTAAGCAGTAAGCTCTTATGTTCCCCCTAGTGGTGGCTGAAGGAATGACCATAAATACTCAATGCCAAATCATTGACTGTGTTAGCTTTAAAATTTTATTACAGTATTGCATCCCACAGATGTAGCAGAGCTGATTTTGTTGCTCAGTGGGAACGTATCCCTCGTCCATTGTGAACAATGGCCATGTTTAGTTAATGTTCTAGTGCATAAAACCACAGATAACACGCTGTGCCAACAACCAACTCAGTTCTACTACATCTGTAGAATACATTTAAAATTGCATCTTTCTTCCAGCTTGACTGTTATTGTAGCAACTCGAGTCCTAAGGACGCGCCCAGCGGTCTGGAATTGTGACTATAACAAAATAATTATCTTGATGAATGTGTTTTTATGAAGTAATTATAGCTTTTGTGTAATTGCGGTGGCACGGAGGCACAGTTAGCGGTCACCTCAGCGTGACATCGACACTGCGTCATTAAACTGGATATCGCTGGGCACCAGCAGGCCTTCTGTAAAGGTCTCCATTTCATTTTCATGGTTATTGCATTATCTTTTTATTGTTTGGGCTACATCCCATTATTTAAAGGGACAGTACATTAATTAAAGGAACAGCGCATTTTAAATAAAGTTACTTTTTCCTGCCATATCCACCATTTTTGAGTTATCTTGAGCAAGAGATGCCCATCTTCACTTTATTTTTTTTCTTCTATGTGTTTGCATGAGTGTCAGTCTACGTAGTTCTGGAATTGTATTCATAACTCAGGAACGTCAGGATAAACATTGCTAGAGATCCCGCCCACACAGTGCTCTTTACTGACAATGATCTAAACTGTAGACACGTCTTCGTTGCCTGCTCCGATACCAAGCACTATCTCGACCGTGAGCTAATTAACGATATGGCGCCTAATTAAATTTTACAGCGCTTTGAAAAGTGACAACACATTGAAACTAATAGGGAAAGAGATAGAAGATCGTTGGGAAAGTCATTTCAGCAAGCGAATTATATGTGACTGCGGTGTACAGGCTGGTGGGAGGCAATTCATTGAAAGGCTTCGGAGGTTGTGCTCGGTTTTATCATTGCAGCTGGAAGACTTCATCATAAAGATGCTCAGCAGCCATAACTCCTCTAGTAAAATCCATATCCCCAGCAATGGAAAATAACTACACCCCCATAACAATGTATCGGGTCAATGCTTCAGAGTCAAATGCCCCAGCTTCAGATGCCCCATGAATGCTACCCCAATGTTCTTATAGGCGCCTCAAGTTCAAATGCCAACCTTAAACTTCAGTTACCCCATATATGCCTCACCAAGGGATTCAGGACCTGATGCTCCATAAATGCATCCGTTTTAGATGCCACCATAATTCCTTCAACTTGCCCTAAAAGTTCATCTTCAAAGCTCTACTGGAAATGTCCCCATAAGTGTCCCAGTCTCTGATGCCTCCTTCATCTGGTGATCTAATGATCAGTCACTGGTTTCAGATCGGTCAATGGGGTCCATGTGTGCTCATAAAAGTTGTTTCTCCGAGGATCTAGATTCCATACAGTGGGGGGGAAAAGTATTTAGTCAGCCACCAATTGTGCAAGTTCTCCCACTTAAAAAGATGAGGTCGGCCTGTAATTGACATCATAGGTAGACCTCAACTATGAGAGACAAAATGAGAAAACAAATCCAGAAAATCACATTGTCTGATTTTTAAAGAATTTATTTGCAAATTATGGTGGAAAATAAGTATTTGGTCAATAACAAAAGTTCACCTCAATACTTTGTTATATATGCTTTGTTGGCAATGACAGAGGTCAAACGTTTTCTGTAAGTCTTCACAAGGTCAGCACACACTTTTGCTGGTATGTTGGCCCATTCCTCCATGCAGATCTCCTCTAGAGCAGTGATGTTTTGGGGCTGTCGCTAGGCAACACAGACTTTCAACTCCCTCCAAAGGTTTTCTATGGGGTTGAGATCTGGAGACTCGCTAGGCCCCTCCAGGACCTTGAAATGTTTTTTAAGAAGCCACTCCTTCATTGCCCTGGCGGTGTGCTTGGGATCATTGTCATGCTGAAAGACCCAGCCACGTTTCATCTTTAATGCCCTTGCTGATGGAAGAAGGTTTGCACTCAAAATCTCACGATACATGGCCCCATTCATTCTTTCATGTACACAGATCAGTCGTCCTGGTCCCTTTGCAGAGAAACAGCCCCAAAGCATGATGTTGCCACCCCCATGCTTCACAGTAGGTATGGTGTTCTTCGGATGCAACTCAGCATTCACTCTCCTCCAAACACGACGAGTTGTGTTTCTACCAAGCAGTTCTACTTTGGTTTCACCTGACCATATGACATTCTCCCAATACTCTTCTGGAACATCCAAATGCTCTCTAGCAAACTTCAGACGGGCCCGGATATGTACTGGCTTAAGCAGGGGGACATGTCTGGCACTGCAGGATCTGAGTCCCTGGCGGTGTAGTGTGTTACTGACGGTAACCTTTGTTACGTTGGTCCCAGCTTTCTGCAGGTCATCCACTAGGTCCCCCCGTGTGGTTCTGGGATTTCTGCTCACAGTTCTTGTGATCATTTTGACCCCACGGGGTGAGATCTTGCGTGGAGCCCCTGATCGAGGGAGATTATCAGTGTTCTTGTATGTCTTACATTTTCTAATCCCACAGTTGTTCTTCACACCAAGCTGCTTGCCTGTTGCAGATTCAGTCTTCCCAGCCTGGTGCAGATTACAATTTTGTTTCTGGTGTCCTTCACAGCTCTTTGGTCTTCACCATAGTGGAGTTTGGAGTGTGACTGTTTGAGGTTGTGGACAGGTGTCTTTTATACTGATAACAAGTTCAAAGAGGGGACATTACTACAGGTAATGAGTGGAGGACAGAGGAGCCTCTTAAAGAAGTTACAGGTCTGTGAGAGCCAGAAATCTTGCTTGTTTGTAGGTGACCAAATACTTATTTTCCACCATAATTTGCAAATAAATTCTTTAAAAATCAGAAAATGTGATTTTCTGGATTTGTTTTCTCATTTTGTCTCTCATAGTTGAGGTCTACCTATGATGTCAATTACAGGCCTCTCTCATCTTTTTAAGTGGGAGAACTTGCACAATTGGTGGCTGACTGAATACTTTTTTTTTCCCCACTGTATTTGATGGTTTATTGGCCATTCTTGGAGATCCAGCAGTCATCCATGGTGATCGAGTGGCTTGTATATTATCTGGGATCTATTGCTTAGTCCCTGTTGACAGACTGGGTCTTCCTCACCGATCATGTGCATATGTATGATGGTTTGTTATCCTTGGTGATCCAGCAATCATCCATGGTGATCGAGTGGCTTGTCACTCATCTGGGATCCATTACTTAGTCCCTGTTGACAGATTGGTTCTTATTTTCTGATCATATGTCTATATCTCATGGTTTATTTGTTAATCCTGGTGATCCAGCAGTCATCCATGGTGATCGAGTGGCTTGTCCCTCATCTGGGATTTATTGCTTACTCCCTGTTGACAGATTGGTTCTTTCTTGCTGATCATGTGTCTGTATCTGATGGCTTGTTATCCTTGGTGATCCAGAAGCCATCCATGGTGATCAAATGCTTTGTCCATCATCTGGTGATCCAGTACATAGTCCTTGTTGATATACTGGTCAGCATGGTCCAGACTCGTGTTGAGAAATTAGCCCTTCCCTGCTGATCTCATGTGTCTATATGTGATGGGTAATTGGTCATTCTTGGTGATCCAACAACTACTGATAGTGATCAAGTGGTTTGTCTTTCATCTGTTGATCCATTACTTAGTCTCCGTTGATAAATTGGTCAGCAGGGTCCATATCTGATCATAAAAATGGTTTGGCTACACTCTTCTCTGGGGGTTTATTGGTCATCCATGGTGATCGAGTGGTTTTTCCCTCATACAGCTAATCCGGCACTTAGTCCCTGTTGATACATTGGTCCTTCCCTGATGATCACATGTCTATATCTGGTCACTGCTGATGATCAGCCATAGTGAGTGAGTCTTTCATCTGGAGACCTACTGCACAGTCCCTCTTGAAAAATTGGTCAACAAGGTACATTTTTGCTCCTACAAGAGATTTATTGTCCTTTCCTCGTCTCGTATTATCCATGTCTGGTGGTTGATTGATCATCCCTGGGTGTCCAGGCGTCATCCATGGTGATCTAGTGGTGTATCCCACATCTGGTGACATATTGCTTCAGCCTGAATGACAAACTGGTCAGCAGGGTCCATTTGATGATCTTGAAGGTGGCTCAGTATCTTTAGTATTAATGGTGTAGTTGTTTATTCGTCATTCATGGTGATCAATGGTCAGTTGACCCTCCTCTGGTCATCCAGGGGTTCAGGGGTCACCTATCACGTGCAGTCCCAGGAGAGGGATATCTCAGTCCCTGTCACCTGTCGGCTGCTCCTTCCTCTGTGACCAGGGGACCTTACTTTGAGGTTAACTGGAAGACGTCTTCATATGGTGTCCTGATTCCTCTAAGTTATAAAACTTGTCATATTCAGCCGGAAGGTGATAATGGAGGTGCATTAGTCCTCACACCCTCTCCAGTCTGATGACCCCGTGGTCTCTAGCTGTGAACTGTAATGTTTTAACGACTTTACAAGAAAATAACCTATTTTATTTTTTGTTTTTGCTACTTAAAGATTCCCAACTCAACCAGTCATCTATTTTTACTCCATCTGATGATTGCCTACGGTCAGAGGTGAGTCTGGGTGGAGATGCCCTTTAAGAGAATTGTAGATGAGGCTTCAGTCTCCGATGAGAAAAGTAGTCTTACCCTGATATTGGCACATTTTATACTGGGTCGGTGGCCCTTTAAAACCGTACAGACTGTCGGCTGTTGTCTGTCACAGCCTCTGACACCAAGACGTCTACATTTCCTCTCACTACGCTAAGATTAAAAAGTTGAAGAGGCGGAAAATCCTATTAGATATTATATTGATCTGAAGGAGGAAAGCGGAGAGATGACTATGTTACCGAAAATCCTCTCATCTGAGACCCACCACTATCTATCTATCTATCTATCTATCTATCTATCTATCTATCTATCTCTCTCATATCTATCTCTCTCATATCTATCTCTCTCATATCTATCTCTCTCATATCTCTCTCTATCATATCTATCTCTCTCTCTCATATCTATCTCTCTCTCATATCTATCTCTCTCTCATATCTATCTCTCTCTCATATCTATCTCTCTCTCTCATATCTATCTCTCTCATGTCTCTCTCTCTCATATCTCTCTCTTATATCTCTCTCATATCTCTCTCTTTCTCTCTCATATCTCTCTCTCATATCTCTCTCTCTCATATCTCTCTCTCTTATCTCTCTCTCTCTCTCTCATATCTCTCTATCTCTCTCTGATATCTCTCTCTCATATCTCTCTCATTCTCTCTAATATCTCTCTCTCATATCTCTCTCTCTCTCTATATCTCTCTCATATCTCTCTCTCTCATATCTCTCTTCATATCTCTCTCATATCCTCTCATATCTCTCTCATATCTCTCTCTCTCATATCTCTCTCATATCTCTCTCTCATATCTCTCTCTCATATTTCTCTCATATCTCTCTCTCACATATCTCTCTCTCTATCTCATATCTCTATCTCTCTCTCTATCTCATATCTCTCTCTCTCATATCTCTCTCTCTCCCTCTCTCGTATCTCTCTCTCCTCTCTCTCATATCTCTCTCTCTCATATCTCTCTCTCATATCTCTCTCTCTCATATCTCTCTCTCATATTTCTCTCTCATATCTCTCTCTCTCTCATATCTCTCTCTCATATCTCTCTGTCTCTCATATCTCTCTCTCATCTCTCTCTCTCTCTTTCTCATATATATATATATAATATATATATATATATATATATATATATATCTCATATATATATATCTCTCATATCTCTCTCTCTCTCTCTCTCTCATCTCTCTCTCTCTCTCTCTCTCTCTCTCTCTCTCATATCTATCTATTCTCCTAGATTACCTGGATTTCGGGACCATTATGGGCCAGATCAGTGGGTCCTATATTTATAAACAGAATTTATTACTTTCAGCCCTACCCCCCCCCATCTTCTATATCCTGGAGCCCTATAGGGGGCGGAGTCATCTCCCTGTCCTCTGATTAAAGTGCTGGAGACGTGTCCTGCATTATATGTATATTATAGCATGCAGTAAATGACAGCTGGTCCCGGCTGTATGGTATTTATAGAGCGGATATATATAAACCTGATGTCGCTTACTTAATTGATCCACCTCAGCAGACATGTCTAGAATAGTAACACTGACGGCTGCACGGACGAAGAACAAAATACACAGCAAGAGAATTGTGTCCCCCCCCCATCCCAACTTCTCCTCCCCCTACTGCTTAAAGGGGTTGTCCACTCCTGTGTAACTAAGGCCGAATCATTAATAAGTGAACACTCTTATAACTTTCTAATATACCGTGTGCATCGGTTCTTCACCACTTTCAAGATCTCTGCTTGCTGTCACTGAATGCAAATATTCACAGGCTTAAATCCTCTACATACCTGACAGTCCTCACAGCTGAAGATTCGTTACAGTTGTTGCCAATCTGGACAATCTTCTTTCCGGTAAAACAGCAAAAATCTTTGTTCCTGTTCTGGTGGTTTGTTACTCTGTATCAGCTCAGGAATAAATGTATTCATGTGTTCCATGGACAGAGGACTGGATACAACTTCTCAACTGTGAGACGTATTAGGACAGGTTTTCAGTCTCTAGATGCAAATGGACGTATCTCATTCACTGACAGCAAGCAGAGATGTGGAAAATGTTGAGGAAACAGAAAAAATTGAAACAGAAAAGTATATTAGAAAGGTGCAAAACTTAGAAGCCACTCTCACCCTAGTGTCTAGAGACAGGAATGACGGGAGGGTACGCTGCCCAGTGCCCCATTTACAGTGCCAGCCACAAGCAGTGCCCATATAATGGTGCCAGCTGTAGGCTATAATACACATATAATGCCCCCATATCAGTGCCAGCCACAAGCAGTGCCCATATAATGGTGCCAGCTGTAGGCTATAATACACATATAATGCCCCCATATCAGTGCCAGCCACAAGCAGTGCCCATATAATGGTGCCAGCTGTAGGCTATAATACACATATAATGCCCCCATACCAGTGCCAGCCACGGGAAGTGCCCATATAATGGTGCCAGCTTTAGGCTATAATACACATATAATGCCCCCATACCAGTGCCAGCCACAGGCAGTGTCCATATAATGGTGCCAGCTGTAGGCTATAATACACATATAATGCCCCCATACCAGTGCCAGCCACAGGCAGTGCCCATATAATGGTGCCAGCTTTAGGCTATAATAAACATATAATGCCCCCATACCAGTGCCAGCCACGGGAAGTGCCCATATAATGGTGCCACCTGTAGGCTATAATACACATATAATGCCCCCATACCAGTGCCAGCCACAGGCAGTGCCCATATAATGGTGCCACCTGTAGGCTATAATACACATATAATGCCCCCATATCAGTGCCAGCCACAGGCAGTGTCTATATAATGGTGCCAGCTGTAGGCTGTAATACACATATAATGCCCCCATATCAGTGCCAGCCACAGGCAGTGCCCATATAATGGTGCCAGCTGTAGGCTGTAATACACATATAATGCCCCCATATCAGTGCCAGCCACGGGAAGTGCCCATATAATGGTGCCAGCTTTAGGCTATAATACACATATAATGCCCCCATATCAGTGCCAGCCACAGGCAGTGTCTATATATTGGTGCCAGCTGTAGGCTGTAATACACATATAATGCCCCCATATCAGTGCCAGCCACGGGAAGTGCCCATATAATGGTGCCAGCTGTAGGCTATAATACACATATAATGCCCCCATATCAGTGCCAGCCACAGGAAAGTGTCTATATAATGGTGCCAGCTTTAGGCTATAATACACATATAATGCCCCCATATCAGTGCCAGCCACGGGAAGTGCCCATATAATGGTGCCAGCTTTAGGCTATAATACACATATAATGCCCCCATACCAGTGCCAGCCACAGGAAGTGCCCATATAATGGTGCAGCTGTAGGCTTAATACACATATAATGCCCCCATATCAGTGCCAGCCACGGGAAAGTGTCTATATATTGGTGCCAGCTGTAGGCTGTAATACCACATATAATGCCCCCATATCAGTGCCAGCCCATGGGAAGTGCCCATATAATGGTGCCAGCTGTAGGCTGTAATACACATATAATGCCCCCATATCAGTGCCAGCCAACAGGCAGTGTCTATATAATGGTTGCCAGCTTTAGGCTATAATACACATATAATGCCCCCATAATCAGTGCCAGCCACGGGAAATGCCCATATAATGGTGCCAGCTTTAGGCTATAATACACATATAATGCCCCCATACAGTGCCAGCCACAGGCAGTGTCTATATAATTGGTGCCAGCTGTTAGGCTGTAATACACATATAATGCCCCCATATCAGTGCCAGCCACAGGCAGTGTCTATATATTGGTGCCAGCTGTAGGCTGTAATACACATATAATGCCCCCATATCAGTGCCAGCCATAGGCTGTAATACACATATAATCCCCATATCAGTGCCAGCCACAGGCAGTGTCATATTTGGTGCCAGCTGTAGGCTGTAATACACATATAATGCCCCCATATCAGTGCCATGCCACAGGCAGTGTCTATATAAATGGTGCCAGCTTTAGGCTATAATACACATATAATGCCCCCATATCAGTGCCAGCCACGGAAATGCCCATATAATGGTGCCAGCTTTAGGCTATAATACACATATAATGCCCCCATACCAGTGCCACACAGGAAGTGCCCATATAATGGTGCCACCTGTAGGCTATAATACACATATAATGCCCCCATATCAGTGCCAGCCACGGGAAGTGCCCATATAATGGTGCCAGCTGTAGCTATATACACATATAATGCCCCATATCAGTGCCAGCCACAGGAAGTGCCATATAATGGTGCCAGCTTTAGGCTATAATACACATATAATGCCCCCATACCAGTGCCAGCCACAGATAGTGCCCATATAATGGTGCCAGCTTTAGCTATAATACACATATAATGCCCCCCATATCAGTGCCAGCCACGGGAAGTGCCCATATAATGGTGCCCAGCTGTAGGCTATTAATACACATATAATGCCCCCATATCAGTGCCAGCACAGATAGTGCCCAATAATGGTGCCAGCTTTAGGCTATAATACACATATAATGCCCCCATACCAGTGCCAGACACAGGCAGTGTCTATATAATGGTGCCAGCTGTAGGCTGTAATACACATATAATGCCCCCCATATCAGTGCCAGCCACAGGCAGTGTCTATATAATGGTGCCAGCTGTAGGCTATGATACATATATAATGCCCCCATATCAGTGCCAGCCACGGGAATTGCCCATATAATGGTGCCAGCTGTAGGCTGTAATACACATATAATGACCCCATATCAGTGCCAGCCACAGGCAGTGCCCATATGATGGTGCCATCTGTAGGCTCCTGTGAAGCCAGTCAATGGATGACCACACGTCACTTCCTCTTCCTGTGGCAGAGCATGGCATCTGTTAGCAATCTGATACTGTGTCTATTAATCTGCTCAGAGAAGTGGGCAGAGCACTGGCATCTAAAGTGGCAAATCTCCTGCTCCACTGCCCTAAGAAGATTGGTGGGATGCCCAGGATCACAAGAGCTGCTGCTTCGCTTGCTGTGCTGGTATGAGGCACCCGCAAATCCATAGTACCCCTTTAAATGAAATTACATCCCTTTGTTAGTGGTAATTTCTGTTTAGTTTCATAAGCGTTTATAGTGTCTACTGGTTCCTGAATACAATCCCAGAACTACAGTGGAGACCGACACCCGCACAGGCAGGTCAGTAGGAGAGATATATACGCCATTCAGCTCAGTCACATCCCCCGAGGCCTGTGAATGATGGTTCTCTCATGGTGGTCAGATAATAGTGCCATAAAGTGACTATAAAATAGCCCCATATACTGGACACATAATAATATAATAGTCGTATCTGGACCCAGTCACAGTGATATACAGTAATTACTGTACAGGTAGCATTGAGCAGGTCCACTGGCTGTGGAAGGGTTAAGCAGGCAGGTACATGGTGGGGAGGAGCCATGGTCTTGGCAAGGATGTTCATTATGTGAATGAAAGAGGCCTGAGACGTCCCTGGAAACCGCAAAGCAAAGAGCAGAGATAGATAGATAGATAGATAGATAGATAGAAAAGATAGATAGATAGAAGAGATAGATAGATAGATAGATAGATAGATAGATAGATAGATAGATAGATAGAGAGATAGATAGATAGAAGAGATAGATAGATAGAAGATAGATAGATAGATAGATAGATAGATAGATAGATATGAGATATAGATAGATAGATGTCCTTCACCTTCTGTTTTTATCCACATTTATCTGGAGATGCTTATGTGAAGGATGGCTTAAACCTAGCTTGGCCCTGATTGTAGACAGAACAATTACAGGAGGTTTCTGCTGCAGGAAGCTGCCTCTCAGACCAAGGTCAAACAAGCCTATGCCTCTTTATCCAACTTAACTCTTCACCTAGCTGTATCCCTGAAGGGTAATGAAGATAATGCCTCCTGAAAAGTATTATTTGGCCTTTGGATTTGAAAGAAAACATGAGAATTTTTCTTGGCCAATGTTCTAGTGAAGAACTTCAAGAGGTAGAAGTGGGGACCAGATGGTGGGTGGGATTCATGAAGCAGAGGAAATTTGAAGAAACCAGTAGAAGGAGGAGTTATATGGAATGTGTTGGTTAGCTATAGAGAAACTTTCTTGAGACAATCACCTATGGAAATATGGTCTTCAGGAGGAGTGGTCCTCTCATAGAAGATGGCCATTGTACATAAGATCTTCTTAAATGAGGCAGCCCTAAACGTCTCAGTGTCACCTATGACCTCAAACATGGGTCTGACTCCATTTCGTACACACCAAGGATGTTCCTTATAAATTACAAAATTAGAAAAAAAAAACATCTTAAGTTCCACGTCTGGTCTTCCATGAAAGGTCCACTTAGTTTAGTGGAACTAAGGCTGATGTCTGTAAAGGCCTGGAGGAGGAGGAGGCCTGTAAAAATTGGTATGGTGTTTTAGAACTTCAGTGGTCTACACCAGTGCCCTGACCTCAGTACCATCCAATCCCTAACCAAGGTCCAAGACAAACATCAACGCCTAACCTCTTTTGGCCTAATGGACATGGAAGTCCTTCTGAGAAGAGTGGAAGCTGTTATGGTAGAATGGGTACATGGATGTGATCTTGAGTTACAATATGTTTGCCCATCTGGAAGTA
Organism: Rhinella marina; assembly: GCA_900303285.1. NCBI lineage: Eukaryota > Metazoa > Chordata > Amphibia > Anura > Bufonidae > Rhinella > Rhinella marina. The sequence goes on from ONZH01003453.1 coordinate 28,255, forward strand.
TGAGAAGCTGCCATCTGTGGTTGGATCCATAAGTAATCCACTCGTTCTTAAGATGAGTTCAGTTTACTTTGGAACCACTACTGATGTCCCCTCTGCTTTAACGCTCCTACCTGACACTGATTTCACTAAAGTCCAAGGGGGAGATTTATCAAACTGGTGTAAATGAAAATTGGCTTAGTTGTCCATAACAACCAATTAGATTCCACCTTTCATTTTGCAAAGGAGCAGTGAAAAATGAAAGGTGGAATCTGATTGGTTGCTATGGGTAACTAAGCCAGTTCTACTTTACAGCAGTTTTAATAAATCTCCCCCAAGACTTTTCCATAGAAGCACCATGTTAGTGTTTTTTGAGTTACCTAATGTACAGGGTGGGCCATTTATATGGATACACCTAAATAAATGGGAATGGTTGGTGATATTAACTTCCTGTTTGTGGCACATTAGTATATGGGAGGGGGGAAACTTTTCAAGATGGGTGGTGACCATGGCGGCCATTTTGAAGTCGGCCATTTTGGAACTTTAGTTTTTTCAATGGGAAGAGGGTCATGTGACACATCAAATGGGAGACCTTGGGGGCCATTCAACTGGCCCACAACGACCAATCCACTTTCCAGGAAACTGTTCATCTAGGAATGCTCGGACCTGACACCCATAATATGGCAGTGCACCATCTTGCTGGAAAAACTCAGGGAACGTGCCAGCTTTAGTGCATAAAGAGGGAAACACATCATCATGTAGCAGTTGAATGGCCCCCAAGGTCTCCCGATCTGACCCCCTTAGACTTTTATCTTTGGGGTCATCTGAAGGCAATTGTCTATGCTGTGAAGATACGAGATTTGCAGCACCTGAAACTACGTATACTGGAAGCCTGTGCTAGCATTTCTTCTGCGGTGTTGCTATCAGTGTGTGAAGAGTGGGAGAAGAGGGTTGCATTGACAATACAACACAATGGGCAGCACTTTGAACACATTTTATAAGTGGTCAGAAACTTGTAAATAACTCATGAAAGAATAAAGTTATGTTACAACCAAGCACACCATTGTTTTTCTTGCGAAATTCTCAATAAGTCGGATGTGTCACATGACCCTCTTCCCATTGAAAAAACTAAAGTTGGATCCAAAATGGCCGACTTCAAAATGGCCGCCATGGTCACCACCCATCTTGAAAAGTTTCCCCCCCTCCCATATGCTAATGTGCCACAAACAGGAAGTTAATATCACCAACCATTCCCATTTTATTTAGGTGTATCCATATAAATAGCCCACCCTGTACATCATGGCCACAGGGGTGTTCTTTATGTCACGGTTATTATGTAAGCTCTGTATGGCACTATTATTACGACACTTTTTGGCAATATTACTGTATATAGGTCCCTTAAGGCAGTAGGAACTATATAGATATATTTACGCAATGGTACACCCCCCCAACACCAAATTTTGCCCTTTGGCCTTCAATATGTAGGCCGTAGGTACAAAAAGTCGCTCATGTTAGCACCATGTTCAGCTCTTTTTATATCCCAGCTCATGCACTCTAGTGATTTCACGGAGTTCCCCTTTAAGTTTGAATCTCCACAATTAATACTACATATTATGGAATTGTATTATGAGTTATTCCCTCATATACATTATGGCCCTTAGGGCAAAGGGCTGCACCTAGCCTTTCTGCTGCCTGAGGCGAAAACTGAAACAGATCCCCCTCCTCCCCAATGCCAGTTTCTTAACCTAACCCCTTCCCTTCAGCTCATGGCCCTTCAGCTGCCCCCCATCTTGCCCCTTCCTGGTGCTGCCTGATCGCCTCATTGGTGGTGCACCCCTATTAGGGCAGGTGGTGACACTTTTTAGCGGTCTGGTGCCAGGAAGAGCAGTCATAGGAAATTTGATTTCGTCACCGCTGCTCTTGGATTGCTTCTCCTTGTTAAAGGGGTCACTTGGCCTTGATAAGGTGATAGGAAATTGTGGAGCATCACTTTAAGGGTCGAGAGGGATGAGCCAAGTATTGAGAAAGCAGTGATAGGGGTCTAAAATGTCTATGACCTACTATAAACAGAGCCCTGGTTAAGGGTTGTATGTTACGGTAAGTGACTGAGTAGTGTAAGCTCTTAAAGGGACAGTAACCAATAAATATGCTGATTGCTGCAGCAACTGCAAAAATCCTGGCTTACCTTCCTAGGTCTGCAGTAGCCTCCATGTCTATGGCAATCACACAAATCACACAACTGGCCGGGTATCTCTCACGTTTATTGCAGAGCAGTGCAGTGGTATCAGGATACGTTGCTAGGAGCAAGGAGCAAGCGCTGGAGGGGTTAAATTATCTTGGCCGCCTTGCTGTCACTTACCAGAGTCAGAGGTCCCCCTGCAGTGAACCTGCAGCCAGCGCTGAACCTGAGACAAGCGCCTATCACTTGATGTCCCTGACACATGTCATGCCGATAGACTCTGACACATAGTCGTACTGGTTGCTGGAGGACATTGAACGGCCCCATGAAGAACACTGCAGGTTGGAGCCCCTCTTCTTGAAGGAGGAGGTGAACCTGTAGAACTTCTTGTGCCGGTTTTTCAGGTATTCCCTGTAGTTCTTGGTGAGCAGGGTGTACAGGAAAGGGTTAATGCAGCTGTTGCTGTAGGTCAAGCAGGTGACCAGGTAGTTAATGCACTTTTGGGTTTGAGAGGAGAGCGGAGGGGACACGTCGTAAAGTCGTATTAGCTGCCAGATCCAGAAAGGCAAAAAGCAAGCCCAGAAGACGAGGACAATGCTGAAGATCATAATTAGCACCTTCTGTTTCGGTGACCTCTTGTTCTCTTTCTTATTGATGGGGTTCCTCTGGGATTCAAGATAAGTCCTGGCCAACCTGGTGTATAGGTACCCAATGATCATGCCCGGTGCCATGATGCTGGTACTGAAGAGTACCGTCAAGTAAGTTCTGTAGGCGTCCTCACTCCAAGTTGGGGCGCACATTCTTTTCACCCCTTTCCCTTCCACTTCTCTTAGGGTCATCATGATCATCATTGGCAAGGTGAGAAGAAGAGACAGCAGCCAAACGGCAATGGCCATGGACTTTCGGTAGCCCTTGGACCTTCTGACCGTGTCCAGAGGTTTGGTGACCGCCATGTACCTCTCGGTACACATGACGGTAAGGGTGAATATGCTGGCGTGCATGGTGAAGAGGTCCAAACTGAGCAATATCCGGCACCCGATGTCCCCAAAGTACCAGTCTTTGACAAAAGAGGTGCAGACGATGAACGGGATGCTGGACAGGTAGAGGAGGTCCGCCAGGGCCAGGTTAATGATGGAGATGTACATAGATGCAGCATATCTCATGGATTGACACATGACCACCAAGGTGTACACATTCCCCACCATTCCAGCCACGTACATCAGAGACAGGATGGTGCCAAACGTTGCCGTGATAATTAATTCCTCCGTGCTGTAGCCCCGAAGGTCCAGGTTGGAAAAGTTCCCCGGGCCGGAGGAGTTGGGCTCCATTTGAGTGTCGGTGCAGCCGGCCCGGGGAAGGGACCGTCTTGTGGAGAAGACTGAGGCTTCTTAACAGCTAGAAACTGCAAAGGCGAGAGAGAGAGAGGACGGGAGGGAGGGGGAGGAGGGAGGTGGTGACGACAGCACTGCTCTCCCTCACTATCTTCTCCATCCTTCTCTATCTCCTTACTTTACGGATCCCCCGTTCCTTCCTTTGTGTCTGGCTCTTGTTCAGCTCTCGATCCATCACGTTTCCCTTGTGTCAGGTTTTCCATCACCCGTCTGCTTCTTTGTATTCTCCAATTGCACTTGTCTCGTTCTTCTCCTCTTTTGTCTTTCACTTGCTTTTTGTAACTTTTTGAGATGCCTCCTTTTTACCCCTATTTTTTACCCGTTTCCCTTCTACTCTTCACATCCAGCAATGAGTATTGTTTGCTGATGGAAACTTTTTGGAATGCAGATGTAGCAGAGCTGAGTTTGCATGGTGACATCACTATAGGTTATCGATAGGTTATTTGTGTGTTTCTAAAATGTCAGGCAGAGAGGCGTAGATATTGGAGGTAGCAGTTGCACCCACGCCCTGCTCCTTGAGAGGAGCCCCAAAGTCCCTCTGTTACATAAGGAAACACCAATATTGTTCCATGGCAGAGGTTTTGCACCGGAGCCCAGGGGCTTATACATCTGCCTTTAGGGACCTGTTCAAGAGCATCTGTCAGCAGTATCAACCCTATGGTCATCTGTAGTCACCTGCACCTCTGAGGAAGCAGAGACAGATGCCCTACCCATGTGCCGATAGTGGGCATGAGATTACAGGGCCAGAGGAGATACCTAGCCTGATGGCAGAATGGGTGTAAGTGAGGAAGATTGAGCTCTGCTGCTCTGATCGGTTCAGGCGTGTACCTCGTTGCTCTGAAGACCTAATTAACATATTAATAAAATGTTAATTAATAATATGAGACAGACACGGAGCAGTATCAACCTTACCAGACATTGTACATGGTTTAATAGGGTTGATCCTGCTGGCAGGTGTGATTTAAAGATGTAGCGTCAAGTAACAAACTCACCTCTGCTACATCGGATCGTTCCTTGAATTTACACTGTATCTCAACAGTCCCGAATTTGCAGGGATTGTAACTAATTTTTTAGACACAATCCTGGCAAATTTGGGCTGCCTCTAAATAAATGGGTGGGACTTATGTAAGCCCAGCCCATGAGCAGCCGGTTTTGGTGGATTTCGGGCATTGCCAGGGGTGGGTCTTAAATGCTCAAAATATATCAATAAGAACATTGTCAAGCATGCAATACATTATAGTTATGGTAATCCAAATCAGCAGAAAGTAAATCCAAGCAGAAAAGACTCAGGGTTGCACTATAGACTAATAGCAAAAGCGTATATACTATGGATGGAGGCCATGTCACTGCTGCAGGGCCCCTGGAGAGAGGGGAGGCCTTCCAAGTTCATCCCCTCCCCATAGTAATGGGTAGAGAACCAGCAAGGCAACATGATCTTCAAAAAGGGAAGTGTGAAATCTGTCAAGTGGCTCCTGAAAAAGGGCCACAATTTTTATGGCTGACAAGGGTTGATAGATGTAAAATATAGGTCCCTTTCAACATTTCTCCAGTCTCTTCTCACTATGCGCTGTCTTTCATATCCTCCACGACACGTCCCTCCCTTCCAGGTCTCCTACCATCTTGCGTCAGTCCAAGCTCATGTATTCATACATCCTCTCTAGTATAAATTATTCCCTTTACACTTTCCATATCTTCACACTCTTTCACCTGTTGTCTCACCCACTCCCTACCAGCTCCTAGACTTCTACCTTCATGGAGACTGTTTCTTTAACCTTTTCTTGAAACGCTTCCTTCTAATACACAGTATATGCCCGAGGTCTAATCATATGGACTTTCTGATTTATGCCCCATAAATATCGGAGGGTTTGGTCGACATTCAGCTAATATATATGACCAATGATGTTTGTCCTAGACTTGAGACATGATCTATTCTTGAGTTGGAAAGAGGTCCACTTGTTCAGGTCATACATCTCTTTCCCAGATCTCTGAACATCTACACATAGTAGCATAGATTGTAAGGCTGAAAAAAAGACATCTGTCCATCCAGTTCGGCCTGTTATCCTGCAACGTTAATCCAGAGGAAGGCAAAAACCTCATGAGGTAGAAGCTAATTTTCCTCATTTTAGGAGATAAAATTCCTTCCCCACTCCAATCAGGCATCAGAATTACTCCCTGGATCAACGACCCCTCTCTAGTAACTGTAACCTGTAATATTATTACCCTCCAGAAATACATCCAGGCCCCTCCTGAACTCTTTTTGTGAACTTACCATCACCACCTCCTCAGGCAGAGAGTTCCATAGTCTCACTGCTCTTACTGTAAAGAATCCTCTTCTATGTTTATGTACAAACCTTCTTTCCTCCAGACGCAGAGGATGTCCCCTCGTCACAGTCACAGTCCTGGGGATAAATAGATGATGGGAGAGATCTCTGTACTGACCTCTGATATATTTATACATAGTTATTAGATCTCCCCTCAGTCATCTTTTTTCTAAAGTGAATAACCCTAATTTTGATCATCTTTCTGGGTACTGTAGTCCACCCATTCCAGTTATTACTTTAGTTGCCTCATTTGCCACTTCTCTGCTCAAGCCTCCAACCTATACAGATCCATTTGTAGCAGTACACTGTCCCCTGTAGTATATATATAGAGTATACTGTCCCCTGTAGTATATATATAGAGTACACTGTCCTCTGTAGTATATATATATAGAGTACACTGTCCTCTGTAGTATATATATTCATAGTACACTGTCCTCTGTAGTATATATACACTACTCACAATAAGTTAGGGCCATTTGGCTTTCAGGTGAAATTTATGGAAAAATTAAAAAGTTCCCGCTACAGTGATATTATATTATGAAAGTCAGGCATTTAAGTAGAAGCAGCAATGGAGTGGCCTGCACTTTCTCCAGACCTGAATCCCATTAAAAACCTATGGGATCAGCTGAGTCGCTGTGTAGAGGCTCGTAACTCTGTATCCCAGAACCTCAATGACCTGAGGGCCATGCCTCAACAGACGACTTGTGAACAGCAGGAGACGTCATTGTCAAGCTCTAATTGATGCTCAAGGCCACATGACAAGTTATTAGGACACTGACATTTTGTGGCGGTATACCCAGCAATGGTGTTGGCTTTTGTTTCAGAAAATTCTTTGAGATGAAGAAATCACAATTGCTGCTTCTACTTAAATGCCCTAATTTCATCATATAATATCACTGGAGCAGGAACTTTTAAGTTTTCTATACATTTCACCCGAAAGCCAAATATCCCTAACTTTTTATGCATAGTGTATATATACAGTATACTGTCATCTGTAGTATATATATAGTATACTGTCCTGTGTGATATACAGGGCTGCCATCAGGAATTTCGGGGCCCCTTACAGGCAAATTTCGCGGGCCCCCCCCCCCCCTTTCGGGTAAACTTTACAGATTGCAAAATGGCTAACTTTTTTTTCTTAACAAGTCGCATCATTGTGTGTATTATCTCTGTACAGTGACATCACTGTGTGTATTATCCCTGTACTGTGACATCACTGTGTTTATTATCCCTGTACGGTGACATCACTGTGTTTATTATCCTGTACAGTGACATCTCTGTGTTTATTATCTCTGTACTGTGACATCACTGTGTTTATTATCTCTGTACTGTGACATCACTGTGTTTATTATCCCTGTACTGTGACATCACTGTGTTATTATCCCTGTACTGTGACATCACTGTGTTTATTATCCCTGTACAGTGACATCGCTGTGTTTATTATCCCTGTACTGGACATCACTGTGTTTATTTTCCCTGTACTGTGACATCACTGTGTTTTATTATCCTGTACAGTGACATCGCTGTGTGTATTATTCCCACTGCAGGAAGAGGTATAGTGGTCTGTGTTTGTGTGTTTGTTTTCTATTTTTCAGGATCGTGAAATGCAGAGGACTACGTCGGATTCGGTGGACTACGTCGGACCAGCTTTTTTTTTTTTTTCATAAAATGGTCAAACAGGGGTCTGGGGGAGTGGTTTATTTCAATAAAATGTTTTATACTGGTGTGTGTGTATTTTTTTTCCCAATACTACAGTTTTTAGTAATTAGGGCTATCTACAGACGGCCATGATTACTAATACTGGGCTTAGTGCCTTGCCGGTATGGCAGGCCAGCACTAACCCCCAACATTATTACCGTCGGCACCCACCGCCACCAGGGGTGCCGGGAAGAGCCGGGTACCCGCAGGACCGGACCTTCAAAATTGAGGGTCTGGCTCTGGGGCGGCTGCAGGCTGGTACCATTAGGCTGGGAAGGGCCAATAACCGTGTCCCTTCCCACCCTGGTAGTGCCAGGCTGCTGCTGCTGGTTGTATCTGGCTGGAGAAAGAAAAAAGGGGGGGACCCCATGCCATTTTTTTACAAAATTTAAAAAAAAAATGGCGTGGGGTCCCCCCCTTTTTTTCATTTTCCAGCCAGATACAACCAGCAGCAGCAGCCTGGCACTACCAGGGTGGGAAGGGACACGGTTATTGGCCCTTCCCAGCCTAATGGTACCAGCCTGCAGCCGCCCCAGAGGCCAGACCCTCAATTTTGAAGGTCGGTCCTGCGGGTACCCGGCTCTTCCCGGCACCCCTGGTGGCGGTGGGTGCCGAGGTAATAATGTTGGGGTTAGTGCTGCCTGCCATACCGGCAAGCACTAAGCCCAGTATTAGTAAATCAGGGCCGTCTGTAGATAGCCATAATTACTAAAACTGTAGTATTGGGAAAAAAAAATACACACACACCAGTATAAAACATTTTATTGAAATAAACACTCCCCCAGACCCCTGTTTGACCATTTTATTAAAAAAAAAAGCTGGTCCGACGTAGTCCACCGAATCCGACGTAGTCCTCTGCATTCACGACCCTGAAAAATAGAAAACAAACACACAAACACAGACCACTTACCTCTTCCTGCAGTGGGATAATACACACAGTGATGTCACACAGTGTACTGTACAGGGATAATAAACACAGTGTCACTAGAGATAATAAACAGACACAGGGATAATAAACACAGTGATGTCACCGTACAGGGATAATAAACACAGTGATGTACCGTACAGAGATAATAAACACAGTGATGTCACAGTACAGGGATCGGCGTCTCGTGGGCCCAATCAGACCTCCAGATCAGCGTCTCGTGCCCCATCAGACCTCAGATCGTGCCCCCATCAGACCTGGGTCAGCGTCTTGAGCCCCCATCAGACCTCAAATAGCGTCTTGTGCCCCCATCAGACTCAGTTTATTGTGCCCCATCAGACCTCAGGTCAGCGTCTTGTGCCCATCAGACCTCAGGTCAGCGTCTTCCCCATAGACCTCAGGTCAGTCTTGTCCCCCATCAGACCTCAGATTGGTCTTGTGCCCCATCAGACCTCAGATCAGCTCTTGTGCCCCCATCAGACCTCAGGTCAGCTTAATGTGCCCCATCAGACCTCAGGTCATGTTCAGGTCAGTGTGCCCATCAGACTCAGGTCAGCTCTTGTGCCCCATCAGACCTCAGGTCAGCGTCTTGTGCCCCCATCAGACCTCAGATTAGGGTCTTGTGCCCCATCAGACCTCAGATCAGCGTCTTGTGCCCCCATCAGACCTCAGGTCAGACAGTGCCCATCAGACCTCAGGTCAGCTTTGTGCCCCCATCAGAATCAGACTTCAGGTTGTGCCCATCAGCAGCCCCCATCCCGTCCCCCATTCAGACCTCAGGTCAGCCCACCCCCCCCCGGGCCCCCCCCCCGGGGGCCCCAGCCAAAAAAATACTTACAAAAGCTGCTCCGGTCTCTTTCCTTCTCCTGGCGCTTCTTCTCCTGCAGTGTGTGATCCCGCGAGACTGTGACCCAGCGCTGATTCGGGGATCACACAGCCAGCCCAGGAGGAAGCGCGCAGCCAGGAGTCGAGACCGAAGCCCAGCGGCAGGGTAAGGTAAGTATTAAAGAACTGTGCGCATTGCGCATTAGCAGCGCCCCGGCGCTCCACTCATTATCGTGCGGCACAGACCGCACAGTCTGCGGCCCACCGGCCGGGCCCCCCCCAGTGTCCTAGAGTCCGGCCCCATAGGGCAGTAACCAGTTGTACTGCCCTATCGGGGCCCTGGTGATATATATATATATACAGTATACTGTCCTCTGTAATATATATATACAGTATACTGTCTTGTGTAGTATATATGTACAGTAAACTGTCCTGTGTAGTATATATACAGTATACTGTCCTCTGTAGTAGATATATACATATACAGTATACTGTCTTCTATCATGTCATTTATATTTTACTGTGCAAACCTTCTACAAGATCATTAAAAAATATTGAAGAGAATAGGGCCCAATACTGACCCCTGTGGTATCCCACTAGTGACAGTCACCTACCATATCCAATACTGACACCTGAAGTACCTCACTGGTGACGATGACCCCTTCAAAACTGGCCCCTGTGGTACCCCACTAGTGACAGTGACCCAATCTGAGTGTGTACCGTTAATAACCACCCTCTGTTTTCTATCTCTGAGCAGTTACTTACCCACATACAGACATTTTCTCCCAGTCCAAGCATTCTCATTTTATATACTAACCTTTTATGTGGTACAGTGTCAAATGCTTTGGAGAAGTCCAGATATACGACATCCATTGACTTCCCCGGTCCAGTCTAGTTACTTACTTACTCATAGAAACTGATTAGATTAGTTTCAGAGGACCAATCCCTAATGAAGCCATGCTGATATGGCGTTATTTGCTTATTTTCATTGAGATGCTCTGAGATAACATCTCTTACAAAACACAACAGATTTTAAACTTACCAGCCTATAGTTTTGGACCCTTGAATAATGTCACCACATCTGCTAAATCCTGCAGAACACTCTCTGTCCGTATAGAGTCCTTGAATATCAGAAATAAGGGTCTGACTATGACATTACTTAATTCTCTTAGGATATGGTATGGGTGTCTTCCATCTGGTCCCGGCGATTTGTCCATTTTAATCTTTCTAAGATGCTGCTGCACTTCTTCTAGGGTCAGAACGGCCAAATTTACTCTGCATTTCATCTCACAGTTCATTTTTCTCAGTGGAGAAAAAATCTATTTCAAAAATCTGCTTTCTCCTAATCACTCTCTACAACTCCTCCCTCATCTCTCTTTAAAGGGGTTTTCTGGGATTTTGATACTGATGACCTATACTCAGGATAGGTCATCAGTATCTGATCTGTGGGGGTCAGACACTCAGGACCTCCACTGATCTTGCCCTTCTCCGTGCTCACCAAGCACAGTGCCGTGCATTGTATAGTGGCTGTGCTTGGTATTGCACTCAGACCCATTCACTTCTATGGGGCTGAGCAAAAAACTAAGCACAACCACTATATACAATGTACAGTGCTGTGTTGGTCAAGCGAAGGCCACGGTGCTCACAGGAGTACTGATGCCTTCTCAAACAGCTGATCGGTGTCAGACCCCCACGATCAGATACTGATGACCTATACTGAGGATAGGTCACCAGTATCAAAATCCCAGATCACCTCTTTAAAGGGCCAACACTTTCAGGTTTAAACTTTTTACCATTTAATAATTGAATAACATTTTAGGGTTAGTTTTACTGTCTTTGGCAATGAGCCTCTCCGTTTCCCGCTTGGGTGCCTTTACATATTCTGTTTTTTCCTTATAGTTTTTAGTGCCTCTTTATTACATTCCTGTTCAAATGCTTTCTTTTTGTCATTTATTGCCTCCTTTACATTTGTATTTATCCACATTATTTTTTCTCTTGTTCCTCACCCTTTTATTCCTGTAATGTATGTACCTCTCACAATTAGAGTTAATTAGGATGCTTTTAAATATATCCCATTTTGTGGCTGTATATTTATTTTTGAGGACATTGTCGCCGTTAATGAGACTAATGTCTTCTCTAAGCTGCTCAAATATTGCTTTTCAGAACTTTTGTTCAGCGTTTTTGTATCTCCCTGAATGAACAATGATTGATGCATCAGCCATTGTCTGATTACCCAGTTTCTCAGTAGACATGTCATTCAGTAAAGTTTGGTGGTCGACATGTAAAGGTGGGAACATGGTCTTTTACACTTAAGCAAGCCTTTGTTTATAGAGACCCTAAATTTTTATGTCGTAGGTCATCATTACTTATGATACATTTCCAGTAGCCAGTACTTGGATACAACCAGGGGCGCAGCTAGAACTGACTGGGCTCCACAGTAAATTTTTTTACAGCCCTGCCCCCCCTTTCTCCCCCCGACTTAAAATAAAACCTTTGAAAAATTTGTCTTTGTATCGCCAGGTCAGGGAGGGCATTCTTTGCTATGAGGCAGGGGCCAGGGCACATACCTGGTGAATTTGAATGAACGAAGCAGTGGCGTGCCCAAGGTGCTTATCACCCGGGGTGGGTCTTTTCTCTAGCACCCCTCCCTCCAAATTTTAAAACACTGTGCCCCTCATAGTTTTTATGCCTTCATTCGCTCCATGCACTTGAATATATAGTGAGTATTTGTAGTTACACTACGCCGCCCCAGCAAGGGAAACGACACGCTGTGTAATGACCAGGAAGCAGTGGACACATGGAGTGTCGCCTCTACTTCAAACAGCTGATTATCGCGGCTGAGGCGGAGTACATATAGCCTGCACAGCCACTTTAAAGGAGTAGTTCACGTTTTACTATTGATGACATATCCTCAGGATCAATTTGTTGCATCGTCTGGCAGCACAGAGGGAATCAAGACCATTGCGTAAGGGCTCATGCACACGATCGTATGTATTTTGAGGCCCTCAAAAAAAGGATCCGCGCAAAATACGGATGACGTCCGCGTGCATTCCGTATTCTGTGGAATGGAACAGTTGGCCCCTAGAACAGTCCTATCCTTGTCCGTAATGCGGACAATAATAGGACATGTTCTATTTTTTGCGGAACAGAAATATGGACATACGGAAATGGAATGCACATGGAGTAACTGCCTTTTTTTGTGTGAAATGAATGGTTCCGTATACGGTCTGCAAAAAAACGGAACTGACACGGAAAGAAAATACGCTTGTGTGCATGAGCCCTAAAAGGGTTATCCAACCTCTATAGCGCCCCAAAAAGGCCCGGGCCCCGCATACTGGTCCTACTTACCTTGCTCCCCGACACCCACGTCGATTCTGATGCCCACCGCTGCACCTACCTTGATGCAGTAAGACTATAGAAGCTTGAGCAGCATAGTTAGAATGATATCAAAACCAAACTTGTCCCCAACAGTATTACTTGTTCATCAGGCAATGCAACCAAACAGCTGGATAAAGATTTATGTTCTTATGCAGAAGGTTCATCAATGGTAGACCATTATTAGAGGCCTGCTACTTACAGGAGGTTCTCCAGCCTTCAGTTTTTTTGACCAAAGTGGATGGACAGTTGGATTTGGAAAAGAAAAAAGTTTTACCAGAAACAATCCCATCCCATACCAGAGAATTTACCCAGGCTACTGGGTGCCATAGGTGCAAGGAAAACCCAGCTATGGCCCTAGTGTTCCCTACAGCTTTTACTTGTCAAAGGCTCCGCAAAGTAATTGGGCTATATGGCCACCAAACAATGGATCTATTGGTTTGAGATTTATATTCTTATGCAAAAGGGTCCATCAAGACCATCAGTGGTAAAGTAAACTGCTTATAGAAACTTCTCCAATTTAAATATGCGTATTGTAAGGGTATTTTTAAGTAACTGATTGGTTCTCTCCTTTAATTCTGTTTAATACTTTGTCCTTTGTAATGAAGTGGGTTAGAGAGAGAGAGAGAGAGTAACCATCCCCCAATTGTGCTGATAAGACCACATTCCTGAGTGATCTCAGAATAATGGAGGATGGGCTAACAGGTTAAAACTCTGCTACCCACCTTGTCTCAGCAGACTCCACCAGGCCTCCATCTAAATAGGATGTGAGTATGATTGCCCTATTTTTTTTGTACACCCTGGGGTGTCGGTCATGTGTTATAACAGGGGTAGACAGCCATGGGTTATAGCATGATCGACGTAGTCTCCACCCCATTTAGGTTTGTGATGTTAATTTACTCTTTATTATTCTGTATGTGATTTCTTTCTGTTATCGTATATTTAATCACTTAGTAAATATATTTATTCACATAGCCTGCGTAAGCTTATTTATTCGCAAATCTTTTGAATTCACTTAACGTTACAATATGTAACCCCCAAACAGTCGAATCTCTTTATATTCGGACTTTCCTTCATCAACTTGTGTTCCCACTTATAGTTTTCTCCATTCATGATGTCACTCTTCTTCTACCTCTTAATCACATCCTTCAGGACCATCCAGCCAATGCAGTTATTTCCCTGCTACGACATAAAGTCTTCATCTCTTTGTCTCATGACCTTATTATCGTCAAGCCAAGGCTCCTGCTAGGCACTGACTTCTTGCCATGATTACAAAGAAGTCTCCTTGAAAATGTCTTTCCCGAGTTACCATTAATGACAGCAATTCTTCTCCTGGGTCAAATTAGCCAAATTCAGCTCCAGGCACACGCATTGTTTACTGACCTCAGCTTGTGAAAAGCTGTGAAATATAAATGGTGAGGTTTAAGGTCGGTATTGAGTAGCAGGTGTTCTGAGGAGCTTGTGAAAGGGTTAATCCTTCCAGAAAGATCAATAGGATGGAAGCACGATGTAAACATTGTAAAGAAATAAGTGACACAAAGTAACAAGTCTTCCCCTTTTATTGTAAGGGATTAAGTAGGATCCATTTCAGCTTTGTAACCATCCTTTTATATAACCTCCAATGGAGAGACCAAGATCTTTCTAACCCATCATCTTCCAAGTTCGGTAATCTGGTCTTAAGGTATGGAGCATTATCAAAATGATATTAAAATCAGACAACTTCCCATATTGTTGGGGGGAGTGGTGGCTACAGTGGCTTGTGTCACATTACTAGATGGAGGTGTGATGTCAATCCACTACATTGCCTTGACAAGGGTATTTTGATACAGGGCTAAGGCAGTGAACTGATCCTTTACCCAAGCTGAAGGAAAGCTTAGCTATGGCCCGCTTGTTCCTATCTGTATTAATTTTCATAGGCTTTGAGGATAGGAGGGCTACATGAAGATCTAGCAATGCAACCAAGACCACGGTTGGAGTTTATTGGATCTAGGTTCATATTCTTATGCAGAAGGTCCAAGACTACCAGCAGTAGACCGCCATTACTTGACACTGACTTGAGGTATGGAGCTTTATCAGAATGATATCAGAACACATTGTGTTCCCTACAGATTCCACTGGAGGCTCAGCCAATAAGGTAGGCTTCATGGCTACCACGAAGCAATGAAAACAAGACTGTTAGGTCAAGATTCATATTCTTATGCAGAAGATCCAGCAAGAAATCAGAGGTAGAACACCAGGCCCTTCAAATATTTGGCCAATGTGGATGGACACTTGGAGCTGGCCAAAGACAAAAGACTTTAGCAAATGCTCTCTTGGCTGAGCAGACACCAGCATCAACCTAAAAAGTTGATGACCCTTAGAAGACGTTCTAAACATTAGCCCTATTCCTTTCAAAGCACCAGGTAGTCTTCTGCCAACTCCCAGGAGAATATGAACATGTGAAGTAGGCCAAGCAAACAGTGGGCATTTACCAGATCAAGGCCAGGTCTAGATCATTCATGGTTAGGGTATGACTAGAGGCCTAACTTCAAGCTCTTGGGCCCTAATGTGAAATTTGTAACACATCAACCGTGTGCTGTTTATAATGCTGATACATGGGTCATCTCGAGTACCAGGGCTTGGATGTAACTGCTACATTTGCTCTTCATATAGCTTCACATATGGCATTGACTATGACCATTTTGACCCTGGCATTGTCCTACTGATTGAATGAATATAGTAATTGCAAAGTTCCATCTAGGATAGAAAATAAATATTGATTAATTAGCATGCTGAGTATTGATTAGCATCGCAGTGCCGCGGTCCCCCTTCCCTTACCTACTCAAAAGTAATGCCTTTCATATCTCAGGGGTTGAGACAATTGTGTGCAGCCTGGACAGTCATCATCAGTAATCATAACTCTATTGTCCTAATAGTTTGTTTCAATGTGTCAGAGCAGGTAAAATGCCTAAAGGATGATCTAGATCGCATAGAATTGTAACAAATCCTCAGCGGTGAGAAAATTAAGATCTGTACAGGCTTTTAATGTCTGAATGTAAACAAGAACGTTCTCATATCAACAACCAGATCTTAAGAAAAGTATGAGAAATGAATACATAAAATATTAAAGTTGGTGGCAATATAGCTGGAGATCGGAAGTCGTTAAACATATGACTTTGATGGTCAGCTGTATTACTGTCAGTGGCAGATGGCACCACACCGGGTAGGGACAGACATTAATGCTGATTAGCCCGGCTGGCACCGTAAGACTAAACAGATAAAAAGTCATTTATCAGGATGACAGTGATTTCTCTAGAGCTGAATTGAATCTCACGCTGCTCTCAAGCTGTAAAGATGAGAGGAAGATGGTGTGAATATTCATTACACTGAAATGCTAAAGGCCATACTTTATACTGAGGGAAATCCCAGTAACAAATTATATTAATATCACTGCTGCAGAAATCATCTATAGATCTAGGGAGTAATAATGCTTCTTGTTTTTCTAATATTCTGAATGTCACTCCCATCATGCCTCAGGAGGGAGCAAAGCATTTATAACCCAGGGGGTAGCTTTAAATAACTATTATATAAGCCCTTTTGTACAAAAATATAACTACTATAATACTGCTCCTGTGTACAAGAATGTAACTACTATAATACTGCCTCCTATACATACTAGAATATATACTATAATACTGCTCCTATGTACAAAATATAACTACTATATAGAATCTATGTAAAGAATATACTACTATAATACTGCCTCCTATGTACAAAATATAACTACTATATACTATGTAAATAACTACTATAATACTGCTCCTATGTACAAGAATATAACTACTATAATACTGCTCCTATGTACAAGAATATAACTACTATAATACTGCCTCCTATGTACAAGAATATAACTACTATAATACTGCCTCCTATGTACAAGAATATAACTACTATAATACTGCCTCCTATGTACAAGAATATAACTACTATAATACTGCTCCTATGTACAAGAATATAACTACTATAATACTGCTTCCTATGTACAAAAATATAACTACTATAATACTGCTCCTATATAAAAGAATATAACTACTATAATACTGCCTCCTATGTACAAGAATATAACTACTATAATACTGCTTCCTATGTACAAGAATATAACTACTATAATACTGCTCCTATGTACAAGAATATAACTACTATAATACTGCTCCTATGTACAAGAATATAACTACTATAATACTGCTCCTATGTACAAGAATATAACTACTATAATACTGCTCCTATGTACAAGAATATAACTACTATAATACTGCTCCTATGTACAAGAATATAACTACTATAATACTGCTCCTATGTACAAGAATATAACTACTATAATAACTGCTCCTATGTACAAGAATATAACTACTATAATACTGCTCCTATGTACAAGAATATAACTACTATAATACTGCTCCTATGTACAAGAATATAACTACTATAATACTGCTCCTATGTACAAGAATATAACTACTATAATACTGCTCCTATGTACAAGAATATAACTACTATATAATACTGCTCCTATGTACAAGAATATAACTACTATAATACTGCCTCCTATGTACAAGAATATAACTACTATAATACTGCCTCCTATGTACAAGAATATAACTACTATAATACTGCTCCTATGTACAAGAATATAACTACTATAATACTGCTCCTATGTACAAGAATATAACTACTATAATACTGCTCCTATGTACAAGAATATAACTACTATAATACTGCTCCTATGTACAAGAATATAACTACTATAATACTGCCTCCTATGTACAAGAATATAACTACTATAAATACTGCTCCTATGTATAAGAATATAACTACTATAATACTGCCTCCTATGTACAAGAATATAACTACTATAATACTGCTCCTATGTACAAGAATATAACTACTATAATACTGCTCCTATGTACAAGAATATAACTACTATAATACTGCTCCTATGTACAAGAATATAACTACTATAATACTGCTCCTATGTACAAGAATATAACTACTATAATACTGCTCCTATGTGTACAAGAATATAACTACTATAATACTGCCTCCTATGTACAAGAATATAACTACTATAATACTGCTCCTATGTACAAGAATATAACTACTATAATACTGCTCCTATGTACAAATATACTGCTCCTATTACAATAATATGCTACTATAATACAAGAATATAACTACTATAATACTGCTCCTATGTACAAGAATATAACTACTATAATACTGCTCCTATGTACAAGAATATAACTACTATAATACTGCCTCCTATGTACAAGAATATAACTACTATAATACTGCTCCTATGTACAAGAATATAACTACTATAATACTGCCTCCTATGTACAAGAATATAACAACTATAATACTGCCTCCTATGTACAAGAATATAACTACTATAATACTGCTCCTATGTACAAGAATATAACTACTATAATACTGCTCCTATGTACAAGAATATAACTACTATAATACTGCTCCTATGTACAAGAATATAACTAATAAATATACTATGTACTATAATATAACTATATATTACTGCTCCTATGTACAAGAAATATAACTACTATAATACTGCCTCCTATGTACAAGAATATAACTACTATAATACTGCTCCTATGTACAAGAATATAACTACTACTATAATACTGCTCCTATGTACAAAGAATATAACTACTATAATACTGCCTCCTATGTACAAGAATATAACTACTATAATACTGCTCCTATACAAGAATATAACTACTATAATACTGCTCCTATGTACAAGATATAACTACTATAATACTGCTCCTATGTACAGAATATAACTACTATAATACTGCTCCTATGTACAAGAATATAACTACTATAATACTGCTCCTATGTACAAGAATATAACTACTATAATACTGCTCCTATGTACAAGAATATAACTACTATAATACTGCTCCTATGTACAAGAATATAACTAACTATAATACTGCCTCCTATGTACAAGAATATAAACTACTATAATACTGCTCCTATGTACAAGAATATAACTACTATAATACTGCTCCTATGTACAAGAATATAACTACTATAATACTGCCTCCTATGTACAAGAATATAACTACTATAATACTGCTCCTATGTGCAAGAATATAACTACTATAATACTGCTCCTATGTACTAGAATATACTGCTCCTATTTACAATAATATAGCTACTATAATACAAGAATATAACTACTATAATACTGCTCCTATGTACAAGAATATAACTACTATAATACTGCTCCTGTGTACAAAAATATAACTACTATAATACTGCTCCTATGTACAAGAATATAACTACTATAATACTGCTCCTATGTACAAGAATATAACTACTATAATACTGCTCCTATGTACAAGAATATAACTACTATAATACTGCCTCCTATGTACAAGAATATAACTACTATAATACTGCCTCCTATGTACAAGAATATAACTACTATAATACTGCTCCTATGTACAAGAATATAACTACTATAATACTGCTCCTATGTACAAGAATATAACTACTATAATACTGCTCCTATGTACAAGAATATAACTACTATAATACTGCTCCTATGTACAAGAATATAACTACTATAATACTGCTCCTATGTACAAGAATATAACTACTATAATACTGCTCCTATGTACAAGAATATAACTACTATAATACTGCTCCCTATGTACAAGAATATAACTACTATAATACTGCTCCTATGTACAAGAATATAACTACTATAATACTGCTCCTATGTACAAGAATATAACTACTATAATACTGCCTCCTATGTACAAGAATATAACTACTATAATACTGCTCCTATGTACAAGAATATAACTACTATAATACTGCTCCTATGTACAAGAATATAACTACTATAATACTGCTTCCTATGTACAAGAATATAACTACTATAATACTGCTCCTATGTACAAGAATATAACTACTATAAATACTGCTCCTATGTACAAGAATATAACTACTATAATACTGCCTCCTATGTACAAGAATATAACTACTATAATACTGCCTCCTATGTACAAGAATATAACTACTATAATACTGCTCCTATGTACAAGAATATAACTACTATAATACTGCTCCTATGTACAAGAATATAACTACTATAATACTGCTCCTATGTACAAGAATATAACAACTATAATACTACTTTTTATGTACAAAAATGTAGCTACTATAATACTGTCCCCTATGTACAAGAATACATCTACTATAATACTGCTCCTATGTATAAGAATATAACTACTATAATACTGCCTCCTATGTACAAGAATATAACTACTATAATACTTCTCCTATGTGCAAGAATATAACTACTATAATACTGCTCCTATGTACAGAAATATAACTACTATAATACTGCTCCTATGTAGAAGAATATAACTACTATAATACTGCTCCTATGTACAGGAATATAACTACTATAATACTGCTCTTATGTATAAGAATATAACTACTATAATACTGCTTCTATGTACAAGAATATAACTACTATGATACTGCTCCTACAGTATGTATAACAACAGTCCTTAATTGGTTTGATGTATGTTACCTCTCTCTGTATTTGGTTAGGTCAAAGATGAAGTGACAGCAGTTAGCCTCCGCATCTATATAGCAGCACGTCTGGTATTGATCTTGCTAATGCTATACTGAGATTCCAGCTGTCACAGATCAATAGAGCATGGCCCGTCTTTATCTATAGAGACTGATCGTTGTTTGGTTAGATTTTTGCTGTTTTTTAATATCCTTTACACTAAAACCATGTGTTTCCTCTGAGAGACTATAACCAATGTGCTGTGTGCCCAATAAGACTGTAACCCATGTGCTGTGTGCCCACTGAGACTGTAACCAATGTGCTGTGTGCCCACTAAGACTAACCAATGTGCTGTGTTCCCAGAGACTGCAACCAATGTGCTGCGTGTCCACTGAGACTGTAACCAATGTGCTGTGTGCCCAGAGACTGTAACCAATGTGCTGTGTGCCCACTGAGACTGTAACCAATGTGCTGTGTGCCCACTGAGACTGTAACCAATGTGCTGTGTGCCCAGAGACTGTAACCAATGTGCTGTGTGCCCAGAGACTGTAACCAATGTGCTGTGTGCCCACTGAGGCTGTAACCAATGTGCTGTGTGCCCACTGAGACTGTAACCAATGTGCTGTGTGCCCCGAGACTGTAACCAATGTGCTGTGTGCCCACTGAGGCTGTAACCAATGTGCTGTGTGCCCAGAGACTGTAACCAATGTGCTGTGTGCCCCGAGACTGTAACCAATGTGCTGTGTGCCCACTGAGGCTGTAACCAATGTGCTGTGTGCCCAGAGACTGTAACCAATGTGCTGTCTGTCCAGAGACTGTAACCAATGTGCTGTGTGCCCACTGAGGCTATAATCAATGTGCTGTGTGCCGAGAGACTGTAACCAATATGCTGTGTGCCGAGAGACTGTAACCAATATGCTGTGTGCCCAGAGACTGTAACCAATGTGCTGTGTGCCCACTGAGGCTGTAACCAATGTGCTGTGTGCCCACTGAGACTGTAACCAATGTGCTGTGTGCCCAGAGACTGTAACCAATGTGCTGTGTGCCCAGAGACTGTAACCAATGTGCTGTGTGCCCACTGAGGCTGTAACCAATGTGCTGTGTGCCCACTGAGACTGTAACCAATGTGCTGTGTGCCCCGAGACTGTAACCAATGTGCTGTGTGCCCACTGAGGCTGTAACCAATGTGCTGTGTGCCCAGAGACTGTAACCAATGTGCTGTGTGCCCCGAGACTGTAACCAATGTGCTGTGTGCCCAGAGACTGTAAACCAATGTGCTGTGTGCCCACTGAGGCTATAATCAATGTGCTGTGTGCCGAGAGACTGTAACCAATATGCTGTGTGCCGAGAGACTGTAACCAATATGCTGTGTGCCCAGAGACTGTAACCAATGTGCTGTGTGCCCACTGAGGCTGTAACCAATGTGCTGTGTGCCCACTGAGACTGTAACCAATGTGCTGTGTGCCCCGAGACTGTAACCAATGTGCTGTGTGCCCACTGAGGCTGTAACCAATGTGCTGTGTGTCCAGAGACTGTAACCAATGTGCTGTGTGCCCAGAGACTGTAACAATGTACTGTCTGTCCAGAGACTGTAACCATTGTGCTCTGCGCACAGAGACTGTAACCAATGTGCTGTGTGCCCACTAAGACTGTAACCAATGTGCTGTGTGCCCAGAGACTGCAACCAATGTGCTGTGTGCCCACTGAGGCTGTAACCAATGTACTGTCTGTCCAGAGACTGTAACCATTGTGCTCTGCGCACAGAGACTGTAACCAATGTGCTGTGTGCCCACTAAGACTGTAACCAATGTGCTGTGTGCCCAGAGACTGCAACCAATGTGCTGTGTGCCCACTGAGACTGTAACCAATGTGCTGTGTGCCCACTGAGACTGTAACCAATGTGCTGTGTGCCCACTGAGGCTGTAACCAATGTACTGTCTGTCCAGAGACTGTAACCAATGTGCTGTGTGCCCAGAGACTGTAACCAATGTGCTTTGTGCCCACTGAGACTGTAACCAATGTGCTGTGTGCCCACAGACTGTAACCAATGTGCTGTGTGTCCAGAGACTGTAACCAATGTGCTGTGTGCCCACTGAGGCTGTAAACATTGTGCGGTGTGCCCACTGAGACTGTAACCAATGTGCTGTGTGCCGACTAAGACTGTAACCAATGTGCTGTGTGCCCAGAGACTGTAACCAATGTGCTGTGTGCCTAGAGACTGTAAACATTGTGCGGTGTGCCCACTGAGACTGTAACCAATGTGCTGTGTGCCCAGAGACTGTAACCAACGTGCTGTGTGCCGACTAAGACTGTAACCAATGTGCTGTGTGCCCACTAAGACTGTAACCAATGTGCTGTGTGCCGACTAAGACTGTAACCAATGTGCTGTGTGCCTAGAGACTGTAACCAATGTGCTGTGTGCCCAGAGACTGTAACCAATGTGCTGTGTGCCCAGAGACTGTAACCAACGTGCTGTGTGCCGACTAAGACTGTAACCAATGTGCTGTGTGCCCAGAGACTGTAACCAACGTGCTGTGTGCCGACTAAGACTGTAACCAATGTGCTGTGTGCCCACTAAGACTGTAACCAATGTGCTGTGTGCCCAGAGACTGTAGCTGATATTCTGTGAGATCTCTAAGATAAACTGTAACCAATAAGCTGTGTGCCCACTCAGAGAGATTGTAACCAATACGTTGTGTGACTTCAAATACATTGTATCCGATACACTGTGTACCCAGTAAGTGCAATCTAAAAAACTATTATATTGTCATTATCCCAAAGTCCCTGCCTTTAGGAGACTTTGTAACCGCTAGGTCTTGTACCAATTTTGTGACTCTAACCGCCAAGCCTAGTGCCATGTCCTGTAACCTTTACGTATGTACTCATTAGAAACTGCACAATGTCTTGTCTCTGGCTTCCCCTTACCAAGATGAATTATTAGTCCTATATTCACCACAATCGGCTTCCATCAATCTCTTCCTCCATCCATGTCATACCATCTGGGTAATGTTGCATCCTCCATTTACTAAAGGGTTGTAGCGCCACCATTATGCAAAGATTCTAACTTTTATTGCAGTTCAACAGCAATCCAATGCATAGGGTCGAGCTGAAATAGACTATTATTTTTCAAAAAGGGTGAGTGTTTCTCAACCCCCTTGTCCCCTGACTCTCCCGTTCTGGGTCCCTGCTGGTGTCTACTTCCTGGTTTCTCTCAACACAGGAAATGACCACTCAGCCAATCACTGTCTGAGGCGGGTCATCACTGCCGCTAGTGATTGGCTGAGAGGTCATTTACTCTGTGTCAAGAGGAAGCGGCAAAACGGGAGCATCGGGATAAGCTGGCCATACACATTAGGATTAGATTTATCGTTAAAATACGCCACACTGCGCATTTGTTTTGTTTTTTAAACACCACTTGAGCAAAAATTGCTGCACAAGTGTCGTTTCTTTGCTAGCCTTGCCACTTTACCCAAAAAGCAGAGTGGTGAGGCTCCACCACATTTATCATCTTTTACGCCAGTTTTCTGGGGTAAAAGAACACAGAAATCTATGGGTGCATGGACTGCTGGCTGCAGCGTACTCCTCGTCACAAATTACAGGCAGCATTTGGCCACGCACCTGGTTATAACAAATTGGCATACGCCGCCAGTCTATGATAACTCTGGCCCGAAGTCATTGTTTATAAAAATTTGGGCTGTATACCCTGAGATATTTCAGATCAGATGGTATAGCGCTCCAGAGTGGTTTATAAAAGGTGGGGGTATGCAGTACCCCAGAAGTGGGAGTTTCTACAAAGTCTGATTTATTATATCATATTTGTTATGTTAATGCTATGTACTGCATGTTGTTCCAGCATCAGCCAGGTAAGGTAATAGTTAACAATCCTGGCCCAGCCCTCTCTGGAGCTCATGGTGTAGACTGGCTGCCCTTCTTGGTTCCAGAAGATTCCAGTCAGAATAGCTGTAGAGAGGGAGGAAGAAGGAGCAGTCTCCATGTGCTCTTCTCCCATATACTCCAGCACCAGGCTCTGGAGCCTTGTTCATTTCCATGAGCTCCAGGAGATGCATGCAAGCAAGAATTAAAAAGGAGGCGAGTTTGCATGGCTAAAGCTTGGGAGTCAGCAACGTAACCCAGCTTGAAATATTCCAGATCCTGAGGCTAGATAGGGGAAACCCGTTAAGACACCCTATGTACTCCAGTATAGTCGACACTACAGCCACTGTTGCTAGCCAGATATCCCAGTAACAGAGATTGGACATCTGAGAGGAATTGGCACCATGTGCAGATCAATGATGGATGTATTACAACTCCTATTGTCCACACATTAATGAGAGACTTTTGTTAAGTTCAATCTGGCCTAGTCTCTGACTCTCTTAACATAACATGCTGTCCATTGCATTTTCATCGCGTGCCCTGCCTTAGCACCCACATGGATGTTAACATGATGGGAGGGAGCCCATGGGGGGAGCCCGCAGCTACAGTTAGGGCCTCAATGGAACACAACCCCAGGGAGAGATGGCCTGAGGGAATGCACCGTGGCATAATCATCGGGGTCTCTACCACTCCCACCCTCTGCTTCAGCTCCTCAGGGGCTTGCTGCATTAAATGGCATCATTAACAGGATGGGCTTCCGTGCCTTAACACCAAGTGGCCAAGAAACTGTTTACCCCTTGAGAGACTGTCATCACCATCAGCCTGGTGAACAACCTCAGTGTGGGTCCTCAGCGTGCTCCTGTAAATGCCTTGGATATTGCCACCAGAATAGCAGCAACCCTATTGGGAGGCATACCGTACCTGGCTACCACCAGAAGTCCAGCTTCCAGGACGAATTGAGCCAGAGGTGTTACATCCTGGAGCACCAGTTGCTGTATCTGGTCCCGGAGCAAGTTCTGCAAAAGATCCTGCAACCATTTGTGGCTGTTCCATCTGCAACCACCAGGGGACACAACATACCAGAGTATCTTTCAAAGGAGTTGCTGAAGCTGCTGCACAACCACCATCAACTTGGAAGAAGATTAAGACTTTTCCCTGATCTGTTCAATCCTGGAACCATTTAAAGTGGAAGTCATCATCGCTGGGTTAGACAAATTGGTCCTGTTTGTGTGTTTCATTGTGCAGCATCCAGGTCCAAAAGTTGCCATATACTGCAAAGTGCAAATAATCTGTTTCTGTGGACTATGTACTTATGCTATATATATTTTCTGTAAGCACATGGTAATTATATAAGCTATATCTTTATGAGGCTGGTGTCACTGTCTATATAAAAAAAGGCAGAACATTCTATAGCTGGTCTCAGTTCATTCCAGCCTAGCAAGTGCTAGAGAAATGTAGCAGAAGAATGTAGCTGACAGGCCAGCTCATCCTGGACTCGGTACCACCTAGGATAGAGCTAGAACATCTTCAAAGCGGACCAGATGCAAGAGCGGAATGCCTGTAGAGATTAACAGTCTTACAAAGGACTTTATGGACTCTTCAGCACCCATGTTCAGGAGAAGTCTCCGGTGCCTGAGCACAGTCCGCACTCTTTGGACCACCTGTGTAGATCCCAAGGTGGAAGAGTAGATTAGCAACCTGTTCAAATAAAGTACCAGAAGTGTTTGCGTGCTGCAGAGGGAAAAACCCTTACTGGTTATAAGAACATTGTAAGGTATAACAACTCACATCTGGAAGCTAAGGTACAAGTTAGTTAGCAAAGGGCAGAGTAAGAAACTTTGCTTCAACTATCTAAGAGACGCCTTTGTGGCCTATGATTACCTGTGAGAACTGTAACATCTGAGGATATTGCATTCTGTGTAACATCAGCCAGTCCATTACAAGTAAGAGCTGTCCTGAACTGTTTGCATTTGAATTCTACAGCAAAGAAAGTGTTCTGCGGCACAACTGTCTCCTCATTGCTTCCTGCACTACATTTGGAGTGTGCCCTGAAGGGGAGAACCAGTCCGCCCTTCCTGTAACTGTACATTGGCCCAGAGAGCTTCAGAACCATGAGTACCACAACTACTACACCCATCCAGGCACCCACACTCACACGTGCCCCTACAGCCCGGACAATGCAGTTGGTCCTCACCTGTCCAGCCATGTATCCCATTTACCCTTCTATAGTAACGTTCTAAGCCCTGCGTCCAAGGGAAGGACTCAAACAGCAACCTGAGCCCCTTGTACATCTGTTTTATAGCAACGGTTTAAGCAAGTACCCATCACATGGACTCAAATGTACCTGAGCGCTGACGTTCCCTGGAGTCTGTGCTACCGGGACTCATCCAGAACTGCAGACTCAGGGATTTTGTGTATCCCCTGCTGCAGACAAATACAGAATCAAACTCAGCTCATGGCCCCGCTGAGCTGGTTTGATAGGCAGACCCTTACCATCACCAAGGACTGTTGTTGCATGCACCCCCCCCCCAGTAGATTAGATCGGGCCTAAGCAATGTATTGAAATGTGAATGAACTTATGTCCTTAACCATTTGCTCTCCACATCATTGGGAGGGGCACGAGACAGCTTGATGTGCATCTATAAACATTTACTGCCAGCTACCAGCAGGAACTACAAGCATAAGCCGAGAATGGCTTGAGTTTCAGCAAGATTGCATGCAATACCCCAAACTTGGAGTATCTGCAAAGTTTGGGTTTGTAATGTAATGTTTGTAATATTTTTGACATGCTATGCACTGTTACACCAGCAGATAGAGTATGGGTGGCACTAGGAATGGATCTAACCCCTCCATTCCCATGGTCTTCATAGAGGTATACTGGTCTGACTTCCGGTTAGGACGGAAAGCTTGGCAAGCCTGGAGTGAGGCAGCAAATCCATCTGCTTCTGCTCCAAGGGCCTTAGGGACTAGAGATCCAGCTCATCTGTGAGGACAACTACCGCAGGGAGACGACAGGGATCCAGGCCACGGAAGTTCTGCAGGCTACAGCATTTATAGTCAGCAGAGGGATCAGCACTACAGCTATACACACTCTGCTGCAGGTGAGGGGAAACATGTTAAGACACCCATCACCACAGTTCAGGACAAGCACATTCATAAGCCTGCATTTCAGAAATGGACACCTATACCTACACGTTCCAGCTTATTACTGTTAGCAAGAGAATCAGGAGAGAGTTTTTCCAGCTAGTATACTCACAGAACCATCATCTGCCAGCATACCTCATGACATAGGGAGTGAAATTACACTTTGTACAAACTACTGCTGGATGTACTACAACTTATCCTTTGAATTTAGTAAACAGGGACATTGTTCTCTTACTTCTGGCCTGATTTCTTGTACCATCTTTTCACTGCACCGATCCCCAGGAAGAAGTGGCCTGAGGAAGTACACCGTCACACAACATCTAATCAGGCCGACTACCACTCCCATCCTTTGCATCAGCAAAGAGGACATGTCACCTCTCCTGACATGTCTGTTTTAGTAACCACTTGCATCCCCCTTTTAGTAACAATCCTGGAGCATCTGGACTCTTATGAGGTGTCATTCCTTTATTAGTCCTTCTACAATTAATGAATAAATTACTAGCAGTTTGCAAGGATGGTCCAGATGGGTGTTACCAGTTGAGAATGGATCCTTGCACAGTCTAACACTATTCAAACAGTGCTGCCAGGGTCAGACAGGGCAGGGACATGCCCCAACTGGTAACGCCCATCTGGACCTTCATTGCAAACTGCTAGTAATTTATTCATTAATTGTAGAAGGACTAATAAAGGAATGACACCTCATAAGAGTCCAGATGCTCCAGGATTGTTATTCGAAGGGGGATGCAAGTAGTTATTAACACAGACAGACATGTCAGGAGAGGTAACAGGTCCTCTTTAAAGGATTTTCACCTTTTATTTGGTGAATTTTACTCAAATCTGCTGTGCTGAATTTTTATTAACCATTTGTGCCAGACATTAGAGCCATCTACGCTATGCACGTCAGTTTGTAAAAGTTGCGTGAAAGCAGCTATCCCTTTAACTAGTGCACCTTCTTTCCTACTAGCAGGAGATGATTGGGCTACGTTGGATCTTCACGAGGAGCGGCCTAATCATCTGAGGAGGAACGAATGATCCAAATTATTTGTCTTACCCGCGGCCGTCAAAGCAAATCAAAGCTTTTCGGAAATCATGTGAAGCGTTGCAGAGTGTTTTTAGCTTCTCCTTCATCTCTCATCCCATCCTCGGCTGCTGTCTTCTCATTGGTGAATGGATCACCTCTGCCGTTTTTCATGTCACTTCGGCTGGCGTAGAGTAATACAGAAGAGTCCCTTTGAAACAAGAATTTCTGCCTGACTTCTGAGACATTCCACCGTGATGTTCCTCTAAGTTAAAACATTTCAAATGTAGAACACTATTGATGTTCCTCTTCTAGTCTTTGATGAATGAACGGTATTGCTGAAAGATTGAAATGCATAAAACATAGGACATTGTTTTATTAAAGATGAAAGGCAAGGTGTCAAAAGAACACGGATGGACCAGAGCATCAGGAACCAATCCAACTGGCTCATACATATTGCGATACAATTCACTCATAGAAAGGTCGGGACTTCCACCTGGTGAAAATGTCCCAAGGTAGTTGTCATTTTTTAAGTTAGACTAAGACCATGTGAACTAGATCTTAGACTACGGAACAGAAGAATATAAAAAGTTCTATCAGCCATGATCACATATGAAACCAGGACCTCAGTGGGGATAGCCAGAGTTAACTTTGAGTGATCTCACCACAGTAACACCATCAACTCATAGTAACATAACGATAAAATATATCTTGTTATCATACTGCTCCTATGTACAAGAATATAACTGCTATAATACTGCTCCTATGTACAAGAATATAACTACTATAATACTGCTCCAATGTACAAGAATATAACTACTATAATACTGCTCCTATGTACAAGAATATAACTACTATAATACTGCTCCTATGTACAAGAATATAACTACTATAATACTGCTCCAATGTACAAGAATATAACTGCTATAATACTGCTCCTATGTACAAGAATATAACTACTATAATACTGCCTCCTATGTACAAGAATATAACTACTATAATACTGCTCCAATGTACAAGAATATAACTGCGATAATACTGCTCCTATGTACAAGAATATAACTACTATAATACTGCTCCTATGTACAAGAATATAACTACTATAATACTGCTCCTATGTACAAGAATATAACTACTATAATACTGCTCCTATGTACAAGAATATAACTACTATAATACTGCTCCTGTGCACAAGAATATAACTACTATAATACTGCTCCTATGTACAAAAATATAACTACTATAATACTGCCTCCTATGTACAAGTATATAACTACTATAATACTGCTCCTATGTACAAGAATTTAACTACTATAATACTGCTCCTATCTACAAGAATATAACTACCATAATACTTCATTCTATCTACAAGAATATAACGAATATAATAATGCATCCTATGTACAAGAATATAACTACTATAATACTGCTCCTATGTACAAGAATATAACTACTATAATACTGCTCCTATGTACAAGAATATAACTACTATAATACTGCCTTCTATGTACAAGAATATAACTACTATAATACTGCTCCTATGTACAAGAATATAACTACTATAATACTGCCTCCTATGTACAAGAATATAACTACTATAATACTGTTCCTATGTACAAGAATATAACTACTATAATAAAGCTCCTATGTACAAGAATATAACTACTATAATACTGCCCCTATGTACAAGAATATAACTACTATAATACTGCTCCTATGTACAAGAATATAACTACTATAATACTGCCTCCTATGTACAAGAATATAACTACTATAATACTGTTCCTATGTACAAGAATATAACTACTATAATACTGCTCCTATGTACAAGAAAATAACTACTATAATACTGCTCCTATGTACAAGAATATAACTACTATAATACTGCTCCTATGTACAAGAATATAACTACTATAATACTGCTCCTATGTACAAGAATATAACTACTATAATACTGCTCCTATGTACAAGAATATAACTACTATAATACTGCTCCTATGTACAAGAATATAACTACCATAATACTGCTCCTATGTACAAGAATATAACTACTATAATACTGCCTCCTATGTACAAGAATATAACTACTATAATACTGCCTCCTATGTACAAGAATATAACTACTATAATACTGCTCCTATGTACAAGAATATAACTACTATAATACTGCCTCCTATGTGCAAGAATATAACTACTATAATACTGCTCCTTTGTACAAGAATATAACTACTATAATACTGCTCCTATGTACAGGAATATAACTACTATAATACTGCTCCTATGTACAGGAATATAACTACTATAATACTGCTCCTATGTACAAGAATATAACTACTATAATACTGCCTCCTATCTACAAGAATGCTCCTACACACATATCACAGAATTTAATTGAGTTATTAGGCTCCATGTTCCTTTAATTGGAGATCTTGGTTGACAGACCTCACATTGTAACCTTTGGTCTTGGATGCAGCAGTGAATGTGATCCAGGGTGTTCACCAGCGTAGACATTCCAGGTACATTCTTGGTTGATTCAGAAATCTTATCCGTTACATTGAATCCTTCGTTTCCCGCTCTCGAATTCTTGAAGTCACTTCTTTTTGGCAGAGATGGAACCCAGAGATGGGATGTTTTAGTCATTAGAGCTAATTTGCAAAGCAGAGCTTGGAACTGGAAGAATACCTCCTTCTGGTGGTCAGAGAGTGCTCTTCAGAGTTGAGTCAACATGAGTTTTCAGTCACCATATGCTTGTTCAGACACATGAATCATAGACTCACTATTAGGCTTTGAAGCTTCCTACCTACCTGAGGTCTTGGTTTCTCTTGGACCTCTACCCTTCATATGTCTTTTGAGGATAACATATGCTTCTGTGTGATGGCCAGTTATCCGTCAAGGCATAGTTTCTACCAAAGAATTTATGTTGATCTACTGTCCAAAGGATGCAGAAAGTTTTGGTGGCCAAGTGTATTTTATGGACAAAATAGGTCTCCTCGAATAAATAGATGCCCTCTATAGGCCGCAACCCCAAATCAATGTCCTAATGCATTTTTATGGGCTGTAAGTGCTTTGTATGGGCAGAAGAATTAGGTGTGCCCCCTCTGGATGATCACCAGTCACCAGAAACCATAGGCTGATTATTTTTAAAACTTTAATTGCCAAATGAGTGGTGACCTTGTAGGTCACTGAAACAAAAGGAGTACCTATTGGCTGAAGGTGTTTCCTACTTTTAAGGGCACTCAGTTTTATTATGCTTTGGTATCTTTTGACTTGTTAGAATATTGAGATTATCAGGTTGCATCCTATTTTTTTCAGGCTTCCATGCTCTTGTTGAACTTTCCTTCGCATGGTCTTGACTTTAGGCTTTCCACCACCCTGCAACCTTAAACTTTTCATGCCCTTGTTGAACTTTCCTCTTTGTGGTCTTGTGTGCTATAGGTTAACTTTAGGATTTCCACCACCCTGCCACCTTCAACTTGTCATGCCCTTGTTGAACTTTCCTCCTCATGGTCTTGTAGGCTATAGGTTGACCTTAGGTTATCCACCACCATGCAACCTTCAACTTTTCATGTCTTTGTTGAACTTTCCTCCTCATGGTCTTGTAGGCTATAGCTTGACTTTAGGCTTTCCACCACCCTGCAACCTTAAACTTTTCATGCCCTTGTTCAACTTTCCTCCTCATGGTCTTGTAGGCTATAGGTTGACTTTAGGTTTTCCACCACCCTGCAACCTTCAACTTGTCATGCCCTTGTTGAACTTTCCTCCTCATGGTCTTGTAGGCTATAGGTTGACTTTAGGCTTTCCACCACCAAGCAACCTTCAACTTGTCACGCCCTTGTTGAAATTTCCTCCTCATGGTCTTGTAGGCTGTAGGTTGACTTTAGGTTTTCCACCACCCTGCAACCTTCAACTCTTCCTACTGTTGTAGCAGACCTATATTTTTAGACCTGTGGGATGTTTGGGTGGCATTCTAGGCAAATACCAGGGCACAAATGGGCAACCTTAAACTAAGGAGAAGGCTGGACACGTAACCTTAACCCTCAATGGACCTCAATGGTTTCGGGGGATTAGGTAACAGTCACGAGCCATGTTTCCTTTCGCTGATAGATTGTACTTTTTTGTAGAGAGAAAGCTCAATATTAGCTCTTCATTAGACATAGGTGTCTGGAGTTCCAGGGGGTAGGGCTCTCTATTAACCAAACGACTTCATGTAGGAGAAGTCGAAGGCTGAATTAAGTACAGCTGTTCATAAATAATAAAAACTCTTTTAGGCAGTCACCACTACATATCGTTAGTGTTGGTCGAGCACCAAAGTGCTCGGGTGCTCTGGTCGAGCACTAGGTGATGCTCGAGTGCTCTACAGAGCACCCGAGCACAATGGAAGTCAGTGGGAGAACCAGAGCACTAAACCAGGCATCCCTTGCTCTGACGAGGGGAGGGTGTCTGGTTCATAGGGAAAGTTCAGAAAATGGTGGAAACACCACTGGAATGGTTTGGGAACAGCATGGGAAGGATGTGTGGATGCATCTTGGACTCCAAAGTTGCTTCTGTTAACGATATTGTCAGAGTATTACGCCACTTTTACAGAATGACAAGAATACGGTCAAAACCGAATATAAAATAGATTTTAGAGGAAAAATTGTTAGGAAACATATATTTACTTGTATATAAAGCGCAAGTGCTGCCAAAAATTACAAGGAAGAGGCACTCCAATGCACCCTTTATTACACATAAAGGAGGGCATCAGACACACCCATGAAAAATTATGATTGATGGCCTGCTGCTGACACTCAAAAACATTAGGGGTGAGGGTCTGCTGCTGAGCTGACCCTCTAAAACATTAGGAGCGAGTGCCTGCTGCTCATCTGACCATCTAAAACATTAGGGGTGAGGGTCTGCTGCTGATCTGACCATGTAAAACATTAAGGGCGAGTGCGCAAACGTTATACAGCAGACGCTGCACAGGTAATGTCGCCTTGATAGCGGCAGAAAAAAAATACACCGGTTGTCACAGGTATTTAGGTATTTATACACAAACGTTATACAGCACACGCAGCACAGGAATAAAACAGGTCATGCAAAATTTGCCCCCCCCAAATATATATATTTATAGCACCCGATGACGCGTTCCCGGCCAGCCAATCACGTTAATGCCAGTACCTCCCCGCACGCTGATTGGCGTGGGGACTCGAGCCTGGCGCTCGAACACCGCGATGTGCCGAGCAGCGCCATGCTCGCACAAATATACAGCTGGTGAAACGTGTGGGGAACATGACTTCTATTATTACTATCTTCAAGTCTGACTTCGGTTTCTCCCTTTATAAGGTTATGTATTTATTTCTTCCCTTACGTTTTCTCTGCTACAGTTGTACTATTGCATTATCTGAACTGCTTTGGCCCTGTGGTCCGTATTTTGTATTTCCCGAGTCATCATTTTTTATAGATTTGTAGTTCTCGCTGCATGTTTAACACTTTCTCTCTGTCGTTCTTGTGGGTAGAGAAATTTGGAAGACAGATGAAGGTGAAGTAATAACACCAATGGGGAAGACAGAAGAAAAGAAGAATGAGGGATCAGAAAGCAGATGTATAGGAAGCACTCGAGTGTTATATGAGGTCAAAAAATATAGGAACACACGCAGTGTTCAAGATGGTAGTTGGTTACCAAGGTCTACTTGGAGGTACCACAGTACAAGTAAGAAGAAACCACTAATATGAGAAGGTTCTTTTATAAACTAAAACTTAACTTTTAATATTATCATAAAACTGTTCAAAAGGTATCACAAATGTAGAAAATGATAATAAAAATTAAAACTATCGCAAGTGGGAACACCGGTGCACATAATAAAGGAAAGGTCTTACTACAAATAGCTGTTACGATATAAGGCGAGAACATTGGGTGGTGTTGGGTTGTCAACAGAGTGGGTCCGGATGTAGCTGGGTTAGTAACCCTAGTGTGCCTCTACTTGTCCTTGATTAACCTGTACGTCCAGCTTGTCGGAGCACCAGCCCTGCAAGGGGCGACCCCTCTGGACCATCCCTAACATTAAATAGGATGCCCTAGTAAGCTCTCTTGCAGGTGGTACCAGCTCTGCGGACAGTGCTAATAGTCTGATGAAAAGAGGTCCTAGAAATAAAAAATCCAAAAACAATTGGTCCTGGTCCCGGTCCCGACATGTTTCTGCTTGATGGTAAAACCAACTTCCCCAGGGGACATAGGATGGTAACCTCAGGAAATAGTAATTTATTGGAGTACACCTAGGTATGAAAGGGAGACTAAGCTGAAGAACTCCCTCAGCAGAGCATATGGCTGTAAATGAAGGAGATTCAGCGGTATAAATAAGGCGATATAAATAAATCACTCAAGGCTTATGTTGGCAAAGGTTTCAAGGTTTGGATAAAATAATGTGACGCTAGTAGAATAATTGCTTATATAGAGGCTAGTAGTTATATAATCCTTAACATAAAGCACGAAGGTGTGAGAGAAAAAATAAATAATACAATAACAACGTAGGGAAATCTGATGAGAGAGATGTATCTTGTTACCATGGTGGAGGTAGTATAATGTAGACTTACATATATATGAAGTCCAGATAGATGAGACATATATGTAAAAAGTATTTGAGAAGATCGAGGTGGGACTATTGTTAATGCATATTAAAGGGTTTTTTTCCACAAATAATGTAAAAAATTAAAATCAAACATGATATAGTCCATGACAATACCTTTCTAACAAAGCTAGAACCAGCCCTGTACCTCACATGGACCCAGAGATCTCCCCATTCATTGCTCTGCTAGATTTATATCAAGCTGGTAGCTCAAGGGGAGTGTCTTTTCTGCTGCAGCTTAGGAGGCGTGTCTCAGCTCTCCCTATCACAGCTCAGGAGGCATGTCTCAGCTCTCCCTATCACAGCTCAGGATCGTGTCTCAGCTCCTCCTATCACAGCTCAGGAGGCAGATGAAGGATGAAACTGAGCATGTGCGGCCTTCTCAGTGAGCAGGTCAAAGAAATAAGAAATTAAGTGGCACTATACAGATACATTTTATTGAATAACTCAGTAGCTATACAGAATTACATGCAATTACAAAAGTATTCAGATACAGGTGCTGGTTCAAAAACTGTAGAATATTTTTCGTGGGACAACCCCTTTAATGAAATGTGTCAGGAACCTAAAGTAAAAAAATAAGTGGGGGCAGTATCTGTACATAAGCAGCCAAAACGCAACTGCTCATTCAAGCTGCTGAAAGTCAGGGTATTGAGTTGAACGATTCCACAACGCTTCTTATTGCAAGATCTTTTTGTCCCTATCTCCTCCACTATTAGGAGATGGCATGGGTTCTTTACCCATGAGCTTCACATGTCTAGGGTTGCCTCTATTCAATGTGCGCTCTTGTGTGACTAGTGGGGTGTCTCTATAATTGTGTATATCATTTACAGGTTCTCTAACCCGTCTGCGGAATTCGTGGCTAGTCTTGCCCACATATTCCATTGCGCAGGAACAGGTGGTCTTGGGGACAACACCTCTGGAATGGCAATTAATGAAGTCCTTGACATGTATGGCCAGTCACATTGCTTGTAAAGGAGCGTCCCTGTGACACAAAGCCACACACGACACAACCACTGCACTGAAAACAGCCTTTGGTGCAGTCTTTCCACCAGGGGGGTGCACTAGCCACATGTTGAAAGTGGCTATGCACCAGATGGTGTCTAAGGCTGCGAACCCTTCTAAAGCTGATCTGTGAGTTTTTAGAGACCACCTTTTTGAGATCGGGGGCCAGCCTCAGGGTCTCCCAGTGTCGGTAAATAATTTCCCTCACTACAGGTCCCTTCTAAAGGAGAACTTTGGGTTTTGAAAGACCACCTTTTTGAGAAAATAATTTCTCTCACTACAGGTTCTGCCTCATCATAATTAGCTATGAGACTTTTTTTGTTGGAATCATCAGTCCTGGAATGTGGGATCAGGTGGTCATTACGTTCCCTACTCAAGGCTCGTTTGTAGGCTTGTTTAAGTACCAGTTTGGGGTATCCCCTTTCTAGAAAACTTGATCTCAGTGCCTTGGCCTTACTGATGAATTCTGATGTAGTTGAACAGTTACGCGTCATCCTAAGATATTGGCCAACCGATATCCCTTTCTTAAGTAAGCATGGATGGTGACTGTCTCATCTTAACAGAGAATTAGTGGCCTTGGGTTTACTAAAGATACCTGTAATGATCTCACCATTCAGAGCTTGTCTGATGGTGACATCTCAGAATGGGAGTCGATTCTTATGGATCTCAAATGTAAACCAGAGGCCAAGTCGTTCACATTATGGCTGTTAACAAATTGCTCAAACTCAGGGTTGTTAATGTTCCAGATGAAGAAAATGTCGTCTATGTAACGGGACCATACCGCTACATTATCAATGCCCTTTATGGGAATGTCGTCAAAGACTACCTCATGTTCCCACCAGTCCAGGAACTCCCCATTACAGTGCCCCTGAGCTAGTGGTAAAAGACACTATTGAACATGAAGTAGTTCTTTGTCAGGGTATAGTGGAGGAGATCGAGGACAAACTGATTCTGACCTTGGAACAGATATCCTCTAGTTTCAAGGAAGGAACTAACTGCTGCCTAACCTTTATCATATGGGATAGATGACTACGGGCCTCTACATCAATTGAGAATAACCATGCGCTATCCTCTTAGTTCATCCCTTCCAGATGACAAAGTGAGTCACTAGTGTCTTGGGTGTAGGAGGGAAAAGTTATCACAAAGTAAACTAAGATGTTATCCACATAGACGCCCATGTTTTGGCTAAGATTAATAACGCCTGAAATAATGGGGTGGCCCTTGTGGATCTTTGAGAGGCTACAAAATTTAGCCACTGTAGGGTGTTTAGTGAAAAGATATTCATATTTGTCATCACTGATGATATCGTTTAGTTTGGCGCACTTAAGGACCTGTGTTAGCTCTTGTTGGTAATCATCAGTCGGGTCTTTTTCAATTCGGAGGATCTTTTAGGAGGTCGAGGCACAGCTTCTTATAATCAGGGACATCCATTAGTATGATGTTCCCTCCCTTATCAGAAGGATTGATTATGATGGATTGGTCATTTTCAAGATCCTTTAGGGCTTTATAGTCTGCCTTGGTGAAGTTAAACTTGTGTTTACTTAAATTAAAATTCTCAAGGTCCCTAATACTTTGACTCACAAAAAGATCAATGCACAATGGATCTCCCACAGGGGAAATTTTGGTACTCTTCCTCCTGAGATTTGTAATAGATCCTTTACCCTGGAGGGGTTGCTTTCATTAAGACTATATAAAAGTCTAACATCCTTCAAAATCTCAATAGGAGCTCCAAGTTTCCCTTCGGCCCAGAAATGTTTGTGCCAGTATAGTTTTCTGGCAAAGAGATTAACCCCTTAGTGACTAATGACGTACTGTGCACGTCATGATGTGGTACAGTGTACTTGCGGTGACACCGGCATCTAAACGGGTGCTACGGACAGCTGAGCTGTCCAGGCACCCAGCAGGGAACCAATCACAGCGGTCTCTGCTTTGGATCGCTGTGATTGGTCAATCAGATTTGACTGACCAATCATAGCGTTCAGCAGCGCAGCTCCGATCTCCTCAGTGAGTAATGAGGAGATAGGGGCTGCGCTGCTCTGTGTACTGTGCCTCATCACCCCCGGCTTCAGGATGGCCGAGCCAGGTAATGTGGGAGCCGACCCCCCCACCCCTCCCTGCCCCACAATCACTCATTTCCCCTTCAGGATGGCCGAGCGGTAGTAGATTGTCATCTGTAACATACAGCTGACAATCTACTGTAACGGCCCACATCAGTGCAGGCAGTGATGTTGGCCGTTTAACCCCTTCCATGCAGCGGTTCGTAGGAGGATGGATGGGGTGAACAGGGAGGAAGCTCCCTCCCCCATCGGGCGCTGCGCTGCTGTGGCAGCATCCCGATGCTTTGATCAGTATAGAGGGAGGAAGCTCCCTCCTTCCCCCCTCCCATCGGGCCACTGCTGTGCTGTGGCAGCGTCCCGATGGTTACCATGGCAACTCGACGCCTTCACAGGCATCTGGCTTGCGATGGTATATCAAGCCTGACCAGGCTTCTGCTAAAGGCAAGAGCCTGATCAGGCTTAGTGTGACTGAAAATACACTGCAGTACACTATACAGTGTACTGCAGTGTATTGTAGAGGTATCAGACCCACTGGATCTTCAAGAACCAAGTTGGTCTGAGTCAAAAAAGTGTAAAAAAAATTGTAAAAAAAAAAATGAAAAAAAAATAATTTTTTCCCATATACGCACATTTATAATTGAGTAAAAATAAATAAAACAAAATACCCTAAACATGTTTGGTATCGCCGCGTCCGTAACAACCAGCTCTAAATCTCACATGACCTAACCCCTCAGATGAACACAGTAAAAAAAAAATAAATAAAACCGGTGTCAAAAAAGCCATTTTTTGTCACCTTACATCACAAAAAGTATAATACCAAGTGATCAAAAAGGCACATGCCCCCCAAAATAGTACCAATCTAACCGTCACCCCATCCCACAAAAAATTAGCCCCTACCAGAGACAATCGCCCCAAAAGTAAAAAAAACTACAGCTCTCAGACTATGGAGGCACTAAAACATGATTTTTTTGGTTTCAAAAATGATATTATTAAGTAAAACTTAAATAAATAAAAAAAAGTATACATGTTAGGTATCACCACGTCCGTAACAACCTGCTCTACAAAGATCTTACATGACCTAACCCCTCAGGTGAACACAGTAAAAAAAATAAAATAAAAACGGTGTCAAAAAAGCCATTATATGTCACCTTACATCACAAAAAGTGTAATACCAAGCGATCAAAAAGGCATATGTCCCCCAAAATAGTACCAATCTAACATTCACCCCATCCAGCAAAAAATTAGCCCCTACCTGAGACAATAGGCCCAAAAAAAAAAACTACAGCTCTTAGACTATGGAGACACTAAAACATGATTTTTTGGTTTAAAAAATGATATTATTGTGTAAAACTTAAATAAATAAAAAAAAGTATATATGTTAGGTATCGTCACGTCCATAAAAACCTGCTCTACAAAAATCTTACATGACCTAACCCCTCAGGTGAACACAGTAAAAAAATAAAATAAAAACTGTGTCAAAAAAGCCATTTTTTGTCACCTTACATCACAAAAAGTGTAATACCAAGCGACCAAAAAGGGGTATGCCCCCCAAATTAGTACCAATCTAATCGTCATCTCATCCTGCAAAAAATTAGCCTCTACCTGAGACAATCTCCCAAAAAATAAAAAAAACTACAGCTCTCAGACTATGGAGACACTAAAATATGTTTTTTTTTGTTTCAAAAATGATATTATTGTGTAAAACTTAAATAAATAAAAATAAGTATACATGTTAGGTATCTCGTAGTCCGTAACAACCTGCTCTACAAACCTGCTCACATGACCTAACCCCTCAGGTGAACGCAGTAAAAATGAATAAATAAAAACTGTGCCAAAATTACCAATTTTTGGGTCACCTAAGTTATTACCACATAAAGTGATACATGTCAGATTTTCAAAAATAAGCCTGGTCACGAAGGTGCAAAATGGCCCAGTCATTAAGGGGTTACTGTCTCTAACACAGTTGAAAGCAGAAAAAAGAACAAAGTGGGAACAAAGGATATACCCTTGCTAAGGATGTTTAAGTCTACAGAGGTAAGTAGGCAGGAAGACTAGTTAAAGACCCCTCTGCTGGTGTGTAGAAATATCTCCTAACTTTATAGAGCGACCAGGGTGTGGCTATGCTCACTGTTTCCCTCGGACTGCTCTCTCTACCTGCCCATAGCACCATAGCAACGCGTTCTATACATGGTTTTACAATACCTACCACCTACACGTTACCGGCAGAGTATGGATGAAAATGACGTCACCTCAAGAACTTCTGCTAGGTGCCTGTGGATGTCTGCCCTGCTTACCAGCATACTTCTATATTAATAGGCATGTAGGACATGTAGGACAAGCTTGTTACTGCCACTGTAATACAACGCTTTTTAGAGTCATGCTGAATCGCCTTCACTTACAGCCATAGGTCCTGCTGAGGGAGTTCTTCAGCTTAGTCCCCCTTTCATACCTAGGTGGACTAAGGTTTATTGCTACCTCTTGAGGTTACCATCCTTACCATCCTCTTTAAACGTCCAAAAAGTTGGGAGGTATGCATTAGGGTTAGTAACCCAGCTCCACTCGGGCCCACTCCAAAAGTACATGTTGTATTTTTGTTCCCGCCGCCTCTTGACAGGGGTTGCTGTGCTGCAGCCGTATCCGCGGCCCGCCCCCATTACAGCGTAGTTCCGGCCCCACACATACAGCTGCGGCAGCACAGATCCGGCGGGTGAACAGCCTGTCGGAGTCCCCTGCCGCAGGTGTGAAAGGGGCCTAAGTCAATGGTGAAGAATCCTTTTTTTTTTAGGAGCCTAAAATACCGTATCCGTCACCCATTGATTTTCAACGTATTTAGTGATGGATCCGTTTTTTTCAGTTTTTATGATCAGACACAAAACCTCAGCCTGCAGCAATTTTGTGTCCAGTCAGAAAACGGACCGCTGCTGGAACGGAAGACTTCCTGATGCATCCTGAACAGATCTTTTTCCATTCAGTATGCATGCAGTATCTTCTGCCGGTTCTCAATACCGGAAAACAATTACGCAAGTGTGAAACAGGCCTAAGAACGTTCTTTTATGAGGTGCACTGGTGTTACCATTTGCACTTCTTTTCATTTTCATTTTCTACATTTGTGATACCTTTTGAGCAGTTTTATGATAACCGTTAGTTTATAAATGAACCTTCTCATATTAGTGATTTCTTCAGGTCAGTAAATATTAGGCATCAATTATACTCCAGGGAAAACAGAAAACGTATTACATCAATGCACTGACATATTGTGCTGCTATGGCCGCTGTGTTCTTCTCTTCCCCCAGCAGTATGGAGAGTCTCTCTTCCTCCTCCATGGAGGTGAAGTCTGGGCAGAGATCAGACAGACTCCTGAAGTGAGTGTCCCTTACGGCTGAGTATTTAGAGCACCGCAGCAGGAAGTGGGCCTCATCCTAGGAGGCCTCCTGGTCGCACTGCTGGCACAGTTTGCTCTCCTTGGACATGTACCTTTGTCGGTGACGCCCGGATTTGATGAGCAGGCTGTGGGCGCTCAGTCTGTGGTGGCTCAGGATCTATCTATCTATCTATCTATCTATCTATCTATCTATCTATCTATCTATCTATCTATCTATCTATCTGTCTCTCTATTATGTATCTACATGTATCTAATTATGTATGTATGTATGTATCTATCTATCTATCTATCTATCTATCTATCTATCTATCTA
This sequence comes from Rhinella marina, assembly GCA_900303285.1. Taxonomy (NCBI): domain Eukaryota; kingdom Metazoa; phylum Chordata; class Amphibia; order Anura; family Bufonidae; genus Rhinella; species Rhinella marina. Next base: position 69,924 of record ONZH01003453.1, read on the forward strand.
TCTCATATTAGAGATAAGAGAATTATTCTAAATTTGCTTCGCCGAATGTTCGTTGAAATTTTTAAAGGATTCGTACCTAATACGAAGCTATTCGGTCGAGGCTGCGTACAAATCATTTGTTATTCTGTTGTGTTCTGCGAACATTCGCGCACTAATAACGAACATACAGTTGTTAAAGGTACGCTACTTATTTGAACACGTACACATGAGCGTACAAATTGCATACAAATCCTCAGTATATTGTCTAGCGATTGCGTAATACGCAGGAACGTACAACGCTAGGAAGCGGCGTGCACTCCTCAGAGGCAGAGCAAAATGGCATCCAGGTGTTCTTCAGCATTTAGCTCTGGAGAGCTTAAAAACATGATCCGGCTGATGGACTGGATTACGATGGCACACACCGACACCCGAAACAGCACTAGAAGGAGATGCAGTAGGTGATCTGAGGCTTGTGGCCAACTATTACAAATTCTACAAGTAGAAGCTGCGGCTACAGGTCCTTTGGCACTGCTGCCCTGTGCCACCTTCTCCTTTTTTTTGGAGCTCGAGGTCTGGCTGAAACCCTTTTGTTTTTCCGTGCCAGACATTTTCACTTGACTGTGGCCCTGCGTCTGGTCTTTGTCTCTCTCCCTGTGTCTCTCCCTGCCTGATTAATTACTAGCCCTGCACTGGCCCTGATATGTGTATTATTCTGAAACACACAATTTCCAGACACATCTCTGTCTCCCAGAACTTCACACACAGTGCTTCTGCTCATCTCAGCAGTCGCAGCACAACTGATGCGTCACTGTCTTACTGAGCCTATGGACCAATCAGAGCAAGCCCTTCTCACTAGGTCAGGTGACCGCTTTCTTCCCGGGCTTTTTGCCGCCTATTTTCAGCACGAATAACGAATTCACAGTAAAAGTTAGATAATTAACTGAATTCGTATGCATCAGCGTGTAAATTAATTTATACGTAGCATTACTGTACAATTTATCGGACAAGTAAGTAGCGTACAAAGGTTTAAGAACATTTAAGATTCGAACGGTGCAAATCTGAAAAAATCCGGATTCATTTCGGAGTAGAAAATTTGTAAGATTCGATACGAATCTACGAAGCGGCGAATAGATTCGCTCATCTCTATCTCATATCTATCTATCTATTTCCTATCTATCTATCTATCTATCATTATCTATCTATCTATCTATCTATCTATCTATCTATTTTCTATCTATCTATCTATCTATCTATCTATCTATCTATCTATCTATCTAATCTCTCTCTCACAGGATAGTCGGCAGATCTGATTCACACATTGCTCATAAACTTCGCTATAAGTGGCTGCAGAGGGAGCAGTTGCACTTACGTCCAGGTGCCTAAGGGGGGGCGCCTCTGCCAGTAATATAAATAGCTCATGGTAGGTTGGGGCCCTGTTACAGATTTTGCATTGGGGCCCAGGGACGTTTACACCATATTGACGAGTTGTTTGGTTTTCTTGCGGATTCTGGAAACGTACACTTCATATACATGATGAATACGTAAGACGCCTGTGCCCGCACCTGCAGCACTAAATATGTTAATTGTGGAAAGACTATGTGTCCTATCTCCGCCTGGCAGGCACAGCGCCCGGGCACATTAATATAGTCATCTATATGGAAATAGCGGGGGATTATTATAACACTGCTCCGCTATGTACACAGCCTGATACCTCTTGATCCTTCCCTTCATCCGCCATCCCTTATCTAAAGAGCCTATTTGTTTATGTTCTGAGCTGCTCCTTTATATTCACTCATTAACCCCTTCAGTTAAAGGTTGGCGATCCATCAGGGGGGGGGGGGCTCGATGCCCGGGATACGGGTTTATAGAGAATGTAATAGGATGCAGAGGATCAGTCAGGTTTAACTAAGTAGATAATAGGAAAATGTTCAGATGGCCCCGCGCTTATCGGCTGTCACACGCCGCGCTGGAGTCCCCTTGTAGCCACATTTAATGTCACCTCGGGCTGGAGTGTGTCCTGGGATAATGGAGGAAATGTCTATATAGAAATGACACCTATCTGTGAAATGGGATGCAAAACAGGACAATTCCTTGAAGAAGCTGAGGATCCAAATGTGCAAGTATGGAGGAATAAGAGTCAACTGTCACATAGTGAGATTGTTTGGGCCCAAGTAATGCCCCATGTCCTTCTGTGGACAATTTTTTATGGTCCTATGATTTGTGTAAAAGTCTCCTCAATGAATAGTCCCAGAGTAACCCCATAAATAGTTCCAAACCACCCAGCATGAATAGTTCCAGAGTACCCTCATGAATAGTTCCAGAGTACCCTCATGAATAGTTCCAAACCACCCCGCATGAATAGTTCCAGAGTACCCTCATGAATAGTTCCAGAGTACCCTCATGAATAGTTCCAAACCACCCCGCATGAATAGTTCCAGAGTACCCTCATGAATAGTTCCAGAGTACCCTCATGAATAGTTCCAGAGTACCCTCATGAATAGTTCCAAACCACCCCGCAATGAATAGTTCCAGAGTACCCTCATGAATAGTTCCAGAGTACCCTCATGAATAGTTCCAGAGTACCCTCATGAATAGTTCCAAACCACCCCGCATGAATAGTTCCAAAGTACCCTCATGAATAGTTTCCAGAGTACCCTCATGAATAGTTCCAGAGTACCCTCATGAATAGTTCCAGAGTACCCTCATGAATAGTTCCCAAAACCACCCCGCATGAATAGTTCCAGAGTACCCTCATGAAATAGTTTCCAGAGTACCCTCATGAATAGTTCCAAACCACCCCGCATGAATAGTTCCAGAGTACCCTCATGAATAGTTCCAGAGTACCCTCATGAATAGTTCCAAACCACCCCGCATGAATAGTTCCAGAGTACCCTCATGAATAGTTCCAGAGTACCCTCATGAATAGTTCCAAACCACCCCGCATGAATAGTTCCAGAGTACCCTCATGAATAGTTCCATAGTGCCCCCATGGGCAGAACCACAGTACCCACATGAATAGTTCCAGAGTGCCCCATGAATAGTTCCATAGCACCCCCATAAATTGTTCCAGAGTACCCTCCAAGAACAGTTCCAGTGTATCACCATGAATAGTTCCAGAGTACCTCCACAGACAGTACCAGAGTACCCCCATGAATGGTTCCAGAGTACCCCAAGAATAGGTCCAGAGTGCCCCCCATGAATAGTTCCAATGTACCACCATAAATGGTTTCAGAGTACCCCCATGGACAGAAGCACAGTACCCCCATGAATAGTTCCAGTGTACCTCCATGAATAGTTCCGGTGTACCTCCATTAATAGTTCCAGAGTAAACCCACGGACAGTACCAGAGTACCCCCATAAATAGTCCTACAGTACCCCCGATGAAAAATTCCAGAGTACCCAATGCACAGTTCCAGAGTAACTCCATGAATTGTACCATATTACCCTGTAAGTGGCTGCAGAGTAGTTAGTAATAGTAGTGGCAAGGTGCTCCAATGAACTATAAATGTGTACATCAAATATAGTGCAAGTGTATCCCTATGAACAGTACCAGATTATTATTAGAAATTCTGTCAGAGTGCCCCCACATACAGCTCCAAAATAACCCCTATATATTATGCTAATGTGCCATCATGACTAGTGCCAAAGTCCTCCCTAAAGAGTACCACAATGTCCTAGTGAATAGTGGCAGAGTATCCTCATAAATAGTGCCACACTGTCCAAATGAGTAGTACCGGAGTGTTCCCATAAATAGTGGCAGTTACCAAATGAATACCATCAGAATGATACCATCTATAGTGTCAGAGAGCCCCATAAATAGTGAAAAGTGGCCTAATCATTGTGCCCGAGTGTCCCCATAAGTAGTAACACAGTGACCTAATGAATTGTGCCAGAGTGAACTCATATATTGTGCCAAGGTAGCCCATATTGGCTAGTGCCATGGTGCATGAGGTCTTGGAATTCCCTCATGGATTGTACCCCCATGAAGAGCTGTAGAGAGCCCCCTATGTCGAGTGCCCCCACCAGTGGCGCTAAAATGCCCTTGGGAGAGCTAGTTCATACACAGTGCCAGAGTTATCTTCAGTAGAGTGCCAGAAGAGGGCAGCAGAGCGACCTACCACGAAACCTGCAACATTCTAACTGCAGCTTCGTTAGTGAACGGAGGAGAAGGTAGATGTAAATGACAAGCAGTACAAGATATGTAAAGTAGTCAACATCACATGCAAATTTAAGGTAAAATGAAGCTAAAAGAAGTCCTCAGGACTTAGTAACATCAAAGGACCAAAATGGCTGCTTCGTACCGAATTACCATAAGTACAGGTGCATGCTGCAAAATGGCTGCCCCTCCGCATGACGCAGGCCGCTGATTATAGCTGGGGTCAATCTATTTACATCTCAGCTTTAGGCTACATGGGCGGATTTATTCCTCGAACCCATCACAATTTCTCACGTTTTGCATGTGATTTGCATGAATTTGACAGGAAATTTTCACTTATCTTCTATTGGCATAAAAAGGCAGAAAAATGCAGTGTCGGAATAAACAACGCGTGCAGTATGTACGATTTAAAGGGGAATGCTCACAAGCCGGGTTGCCTCCCCACCCCCTAAAGGACAGGAACCTCAGGAGCAAAAGTAGAATCCCCCAGTATCGGTCGTGGTTTATGGCAGTAATATTCAATAATTTTACTGTAGTATTCTGTGGGCAGTATATGGCGGTATTATGTGAGATCTTTAAGTGATGCTGCATTTTACTTGGGCTCTATAGGGTAGTATTATTTCAGCTGAAACAATGTCTAGAAAAGGTAGTAGGGGGTCGGCAGGTTGCTTTGCTTGTTGCCTAGGGGCCCATTTTCTGTAAACCAGGGATGCAGCCCTCCAGCTCTTCCAAAACTACAACTTCCAGCATGCCTGGACAGCCTACAGCTATTAGGGCATGATGGGAGTAGTAGTTTTGCAACAGTTGGAGGGCTGGAGGTTGAGCATCCCTGCTCTAAACCATCCCTGGCACATCATCTGCACCAGGGATCAGCAACATCCGGTACTCTGGATATTCTGAAACTACAACTCCCAGAATGCTCCATTCACTTCTATGGGCGTTGTGAGAACAGCCGAGCATGTTTGCATGCTGGGAGTTGTAGTTTCACAGCAGCCGGTTGCTGATCTCTGCTCTACACACACACAAAGCTTTTGATTTCCTTCCAATAGACCATGAAGGTGTGCTTGGTGGGCACCTGACCCATCATAACACCATTGTAGTCCCCCAGACCCTGGTGGCTTTGTCTGGTACTGCAACACAGACCCATCTCGGTCTCATTCACTTGAAAGTGGTCTAGCTGTAGTACCAGACACAGCCACGGGGGGCGTTGTGAGGAGTAGTGCAGTGAAGGAGCCATGATCTTTTGGCAATCACCGCTGCCCCTTCATTCTGCTGATCAGTGGAGGCCCCAGGAACTGGATTCCCTAGACCCCTTTAATTTACTACACCCTCCACAAAAATTAAGGTTCAAAGTATTTTAAGGTACTAAATCCAATAATTCCCCTGCTATTTTACAGATGCAATTTAAAGGGATTTATGACACATAAATAATGCATTTCAGGAAGTTAGGATTAGCAGGGGTCTGGCAGCTGGGACCCCCACAGATCTGGAGTCTGTAAACAGTGAAGCGGGAGGTTCAGTTGCCTGTCCCTGTGTTCATCTGGTAGCATCTGGCGGGGGATTATGAGATGTTTTCTGCCTGTATCTGATTGTTTAGTCACAGATTTACAAGAAGAAATTCAATTATAGTCTGCTATAATCAATGTAGGGGATTACGCCACGTTGAAATGAAGGGGCTGCAGTCCTACCTATGACCAGCAGGGGCAGCAGAGTAATTGCTATGAGATCCACGTTCTAGGATTTCCACCCTTCTACAGGCATGACTCCTGAATACATTGTTTTTGCCATTGAGGATATTTTATGCCGTACTGTGGGAAGCTCAGGATTGTGGTTGCTCTGAAAAGAGAAAGGACCTTCATCAGAAGACCCCACAAGGGTCAAGGACAAGAAGACACCCTATGCCAAAGTTTAGCTCTGCTTTACTGTATCATAGACTACCATCCTGTCATTCCCCAGAACTCAGAGTCTATCTTGGTGCCTCCAAAAAAAGGCAAAACTCTAGGACACCCATGATCTGATTGTGCCCTCAGAAGACCACGGGTGCACCACCAATGAGGCCAGGGGATGCGAACATCTCAGGCAGCACCACATAGGGGCAAGAAGGGGGCAGCGGAAAAGCCATGGCCAATTATTGTGGCAAAGGGGTTAGGTTAAGAAATTAGCATTGGGAGGGGGGCGCCGTTTCAGTTTTTCCCACAGGCAGCAGAAAGGCTAGGTGCAACCCTGCAGAGGACACTAAGAATGTAGTAAATTCCAGTAATTTTATATCTCCACTCCACTGTGGTGGAGATACCAAACTATGAACAGAGGTGGACGGGTGTAGAACTTTACTGGACTATTAGGCATGTGAAATGGGAGGAGATAGGATGCTATCTTCAAATGTGATATTTCAGAAGATATCTAAATTGAGTGTTCCTGTTAAAAAATACACTATAGGAAACATTGCTCTCCTGTGTAGAGAGGTTGTCAGCCTCTCCTATGTGACTAACAACCTGTGAATTATACGATTACATCATCCTCTATTAAATCCCTCCTCATACTGTAACTCTCAGCCACCTCCCTTCTCCACACACCCCGGCCATTCTTGTTACTTTATATATCCCCCGTGCTGAACATATAATTTCTACCTTATCTTAGGGAGCAGCAGTGCAATAAAATAGTAGGTAAGTCCTTATGGTGATTAACTGCAGAGTTATAAAACTACCCTGACTCACACTGCCTGTCTATACTCTCTCTGAGTGTGCTGTGTGAGGAATCTGCAGTGTATCCTATGAGATAAAGCTTCACACTGCTCTTCCCTACCCCTGCTTGTAAGAGCTGACAGGGAGAAACCTATCACAAGCAGGAGTCAGGGGAGAGCAGTGTGACGCTGCATCATATAGAAATACAGTGAGACCCTGCAGAGGGATATAGGGGGCAGCAGTTCTATGTCACTCTTCTGTGCTCTTTGATAGGACTGAGACCAAAGCAAGTGCAGGGTGAGGAGACTCTGCCCCTTCTGTCTTTGTAAAGTCAGAGGCACAGTGGGAAATATGAGCTGCATTAATGTTTTTATTTTAGATTTTTTTAACTGATCAGTATCTGATTAGAGGTGGCCAGACACCCAGGACTCCCGCCAACCACAAATACTGATCAGTTAAAAATATCTCAGAAAACCCATTAAAGTAAACCAAGAAGAAATGAAAATAGCAGGTAACCCAATAAGTTGCACATCAATAGTAACAGGTGTACACAAAAGCCTCTACATCATTATCTATACCGCATGACTCAGGTAGAAAAGAAATTTCCGGGTGCTTCTTTAAGTTTATTATATAGGACATAGAATTGGGGCAAACTTTAAACTGACACTTAACACAACAAAAACAATTGAAAAAGTCAATTTAAAGGTCACTGTGACAAAGTTGTAGAAAGTGGAGTCTTCAAAATTTGGAAGAAATCTTCTTGTTGTGTGGTCACTGGAAAGGTCCCTTCCGTCCGCTGCTCATTTCTTCCGCTCAGTGGTCCTCGGCAGGCAAAGATTGCAACTCAGTAAGAAGGTGAACTTTGATTTTCAGAGCTCAGCCGGTCATCAAGCAAGGAAATTACCGCCGCCAGCGTGAAAAATGGCAGTCCCTCTTCCCAGGATAAAGGTCTTTATTTTCACTCTGTTGGGTCTGTCAGATGCTTCTAGAACAACATCTTAACTTTTTTTTTTTTTTTCCAAAAAGTTGATCATTGATTTTATGTTTGTGTGTTAAGGTGCCCATATACCTTCAACAGCGGTTCTTCCCGATTCCCCGTACACATGCACACTTGGCTCATCCTTCGTTTATTTTCACTAGGGGCATCAGGAGAGATTAGTCTAATGTGTATGGGCCCCTTATGTGTTTTATTCCACAGGTGGATCGTGAGATAAGTGCCTTCAAAGTGTCCCCATAAATAATGGTCACATACTGCGATTAGTAGTAGAGTGCTCCGATGACTAGTAAAAGTAAGCCCCCACCAAGCCTATTTATGGTACCAAAGTGACCCCCATGAATAATACGTGTTCCCGCATGAATAGTCCTCCCCCCAAAAAAAGATTGCCTCCATGCCCTTAAAGAAAATATCAGTACTTCACCCTCTCTTTTAAGGTACATATCTTCAGGTGCCATCTTCTAGATGGACAATGTTCTTCTAATTTCTGGCCACCAATACTGCTTGCCCTCTACTGTACCCTGAGCTCGGAGTGTTGGAAAATTGAGCAGTATGGGTCACGTAGGACAATGTTCCTCTTCTCCAGTCCGCAGGGCCCACCTGCCACTCATGATTTGAGAATCTCCCACAGAATGAATACTTGTGTTAAGTCCTTATGCACTGACAGTCACAATACCACCTGCTCAATGCTAAGGAAATCCTGAAAACATGACCGGCAGGTGGGTCCTGAGGACTGAAGTTGAGGGACACTGATGTAGAAGACAAATGTTACATTTCTCACCCTGTCTCTGGCTAAACTAAAGAGTGGAGTCTATAGATTTGCTCCCAATCTTCACCCTGAACCCCTTCCAGGCGGTATGGACTTTTTGGTCCCCAGAGTAGTCACAGATTGGTGGTGAATGTGCTGCTGGGAACATTTGGAACAGAATCAAAATATATTTGGCACACAAGTGAAATTCTGGGGTTGTCCAACAAAAATATTCTGCATTTTTCAGACCAGCATCTGGATCTGAATAGTTTTGTAATTAAAAAATAAGTATAGCTACTGAGTCATTCAATAAGATGTATCTGTATAGCACCACCTGCTGTTTGTTTCCTTATTTCTTTGTCCACCTCACTGACGTGGTCGCACAAGCTCAGTTCCATCTTTCAACTGCCACCAGCTGTATCTACTGTTAGGAACTGTGACAGTTACGGGGAGGGAAAGGCTAGGATTACCAAGAAGAATTGTGTGTATTGTATAGAATAAGGACAAGCAGGGCAGCTAACAGGGAGAAAGGCCTGTGTGTGGAGGTGGGGGGGGGGATGTCAATTTAATTAAGCTGCATATATGTGGATACTGGGTGTGGCAGCAGTCTACCTGTGTGTATTAAGGTGAAATTGAGCATCAAGCCTCAATCATTTATAGATATTCAGTTTCCACACGATTAAAATTTTAAATTTGATGGGGGGGGGGGGGGGGTGAAACTTTTTTTTTAAAAATTCCCATAACATCGTGTGTGTTTAAACATAATCTGCCCTGATAAGGGATAATTTTTGGAAGTTTTGGAATAGGAAAAGCCATGAGATGTGTGCCGGTGCGCTGTGTTTTTAAACACACTGTATGATAACGCCGTCAAACGTGCGTTTACCCACAGCTATGTATGTAATTGTCACTCAGACATCATTTACTATTGTTGTCATTGTGTTCCAGAGCTTGAGGAGGGGGTAAAAAAATTCATAAAAAATGAACAGAAATTGATAACAAGTTTTCCTAAAAATCCTAGGAGGCTAGAGGCTTTCTAGCTGTGACAGCGACGCCCCCATTGCTCCTACAGGCTCATTTGCATATAATAAAACATCATTTTTATCAGCAATGAGGACACATATGGACATGGGACCAACACAGATGTCTTCAGCTGCCAAGCGCACATGTAACAGGTCAGCCAGTGTCATAGGTACAAAACTGCTGACAGATGCCCTTTAATCATGGCAGAACCCCTTCAAGTGTATCTTAACCCCTGAGTGACATAAATAATTTTAGCCTTTAAAAGTACCTGTCAGTTTTCATTCATCATAAAATAACTTTAAAATTCACTTTAAAATCCTTTAAATGTGTCGTTGGGATGTAATATCCTGTTACTGTGAATACCCAACACCATTAGTAGGAGGGTGGTTCTGGAACTGGTGTGAGGTTACTAAACACATAACTGGGTATAAGGTAATTGGGGGGAGGATGTTTTGGAAAACCCGTAGATCCTCAGGGGTTGGTTTTTTTGACTATTGGTGATCAAAATCCTTAGACATTATAATGGAACTGGGTTGTTTCTGCTGTAATTCATGTCGGCACCATCAGGTGGAGCTCATGTTGGACTGTTAGGGCAAGACATAAATATATTTCTATGAAGTCATGGATAATTTTGTATCAATGTATTCACTGTATTCAGAAGAGGACCTTTTCTAGATATAGTGGCAGTGGAGAACCTACTAACCAGGTCCAAAATTTGATCCTGCCTAAGCCCAGTCCAATATTTGATCATCTAGGCCTGTCCTGATAGGGCCAGAATGGGCATAAAGGGAATCCACCGATCTCCAACCCTAGAGTGGAATTATGCTCCAGTATTTGGACATTCTTTATTCATTTGCTCTCGATTTTGCTCTTGTTTTCTTCAAGGTAATGTATTGACTGGAGAATTCTTCTAGTGATATGATAGATCTTCCTATGTAGCCTGGTCCAGGGAGAATCATCTCATTATACAATGTTAATCAATCCTCATCAGCAGTCTCGCCCATGTGATATTATCTGTCCACTGTCGAGCTTCAAAAAGAATGGTGAAGCTCTTAGGTTTAACATGCAGAAGAAGGTAGCAGAGCTTCTCCATCTTGCAAGGTCATAGGTAACTTACATTAGTGAAGGTCACTGACCTCTAATTATAGAACGAAAGCAAACCAATTAAGAAGATGAATTGTAGCGGGATCACCGGTGGTCATTGTTGGTGGATTGCTGAATGTTACCAATGAAAGGGGTTCTCTAGATCATCTTTCTAGTCTATTATCTATCTATCTATCTATCTATCTATCACAGTCAAGTCACATTCTGATATTCTGATCACTTCCTAATTTTGACGTCGGCAGTGTGTAGCTCATGAAGGAAGTACTCTGTGCTGAGCTGGCTTGGTGGGCATATAAAGTGTGCTGAGCTGGCTCAGTGGGTATTTAAAGCGGTTAGCCCATGACTAATGTAAAAAATAAAAATCAGACATCATATAGGACATGACACCCTCTTTCTAACAAAGCTAGAACCAGCCCTGTACCTCACATGGATCCAGAGATCTCCCCATTCATTGCTCTGCTAGATTTATATCACGCTAACAGCTCAAGGGGAGTGTCTTTTCTGCTGCAGCTAGGGGGTGTATGTCTCAGCTCTCCCTATCACAGTTCAGGAGGCGTGTCTCAGCTCTCCCTATCACAGCTCAGGAGGCGTGTCTCAGCTCTCCCTATCACAGCTCAGGAGGCGTGCCTCAGCTCTCCCTATTCTAGCTCAGGAGGCAGTTGAAGGATGAAACTGAGCATGTGCAACCTTCTCAGTGAGCAGGTCAAAGAAATAAGTAAAAAAAAAACAGCAGGTGGCGCTATACAGATACATTTTATTGAATATTCAGATAAAGATGCTGGTTTGAAAACTATAGAATATTTTTTTATGGTGTTTAAGGTGTGCTGATATGGCTCAGTCGGTATATAAGGTGTGCTGAGCTGGCTCGGTGGGTATATAAGGTGTGCTGAGCTGGCTCAGTGGGTATATAAGGTGTGCTGTGCTGGCTCAGTGGGTATATAAGGTGTGCTGAGCTGGCTCAGTGGTGTATAAGGTAACATACATAGTAACATAGTAACATAGTTTATAAGGCCGAAAAAAAGACATCTGTCCATCCAGTTCGACCTGTTTTCCTACAAGTTGATCCAGAGGAAGGCAAAAAACCCCTGTGCGGTAGAAGCCAATTTTCCTCACTTTAGGGGAAAAAATTCCTTCCCGACTCCAATCAGGCAATCAGAATTACTCCCTGGATCAACCCATATCTAGTAACTATAACCTGTAATATTATTACCCTCCAGAAATACATCCAGGCCCCTCTTGAATTCTCTTACTGAACTTACCATCACCACCTCCTCGGGCAGAGAGTTCCATAGTCTCACTGCTCTTACCGTAAAGAATCCTCTTCTATTTTTGTTAACAAACCTTCTTTCCTCCAGGCGCAGAGGATGTCCCCTCGTCACAGTCACTGTCCTTGGGATAAAGAGATCATGGGAGAGATCTCTGTACTGACCCCTGATATATTTATACATAGTTATTAGATCTCCCCTCAGTCGTCTTTTTTCTAAAGTGAATAAGCCTAATTTTGATAATCTTTCTGGGTACTGTAGTCCACCCATTCCAGCTATGACTTTAGTTGCCCTCCTCTGAACCCTCTCCAGCTCTGCTATGTCTGCCTTGTTCACAGGAGCCCAGAACTGTACACAGTACTCCATGTGTGGTCTGACTAGTGATTTGTAAAGTGGCAGGACTATGTTCTCATCACGGGCATTTATGCCCCTTTTGATGCAACCCATTATCTTATTGGCCTTGGCAGCAGCTGTCTGACACTGGTTTCTGCAGCTTAGTTTGCTGTTCACTAAAATTCCTAGGTCCTTTTCCATGTCAGAGTTACCCAATGTTTTACCATTTAGTATGTACTGGTGACTTGCATTATTCCTTCCCATATGCATAACCTTACATTTGTCAGTGTTAAACCTCATCTGCCACTTCTCTGCCCAAGCCTCCAGTCTATCCAGATCCATCTGTAGCAGTGTACTGTCCTCTGTAGTATATATACAGTATATTGTCCTCTTCTGTGTTAATTACTTTACACAGTTTAGTGTCATCTGCAAAAATTGATATTTTACTGTGCAAGCCTTCTACAAGATCATTAATAAATATATTGAAGAGAATAGGGCCCAATACTGACCCCTGTGGTACCCCACTAGTTACAGTGACCCAATCTGAGTATGTACCATTAATAACCACCCTCTGTTTTCTATCACTGAGCCAGTTACTTACCCACATACAGACATTTTCTCCAAGGCCAAGCATTCTCATTTTATATACTAACCTTTTATGTGGTACCGTGTCAAATGCTTTGGAGAAGTCCAGATATACGATATCCATTGATTCCCTGCGGTCAAGTCTAGAACTTACCTCCTCATAGAAACTGATTAAATTGGTTTGACACGACCGATCCCTCATGAAGCCATGCTGATATGGAGTTATTTGCTTATTTTCATTGAGGTACTCCAAGATAGCATCTCTTAGAAAACCTTCAAACAGTTTACCCACTACAGATGTTAAACTTACCGGCCTATAGTTCCCGGGCTCTGTTTTTGGACCCTTTTTGAATACTTGCACCACATTTGCTATGCGCCAATCCTGTGGAACACTCCCTGTCAGTATAGAGTCCTTAAATATCAAGTATAAGGGTCTGGCAATGACATTACTTAATTCTCTTAGGATACGTGGGTGTATGCCATCTGGTCCTGGCGATTTGTCTATTTTAATCTTTTTAAGACGCCCCAGTACTTCTTCCTGGGTCAGACAGGACACTTTTAAAGGGGAATTCACTTTTATATTCTGCATTTCATCTGACAGTTTATTTTCCTCAGTGAATACAGTGGAGAAAAAAATATTTAAGAGTTTTGCTTTCTCCTCATCGCTCTCTGCTACTCCCCCCTCACTACTCTGTAAGGGGCCGACACCTTCAGATTTATACTTTTTAGTATTTATATAATTGAAGAACATTTTAGGGTTAGTTTTACTCTCTTTAGCAATTAGTCTTTCAGTCTCTAGTTTAGCTGCTTTTATTTGTCTTTTACAAATTCTATTTTTTTCCTTATAGTTTTTCAATGCTTCCTCGCTCCCCTCCTGTTTTAGTGATTTAAATGCTTTCTTTTGTCATTTATTGCTTTTTTTACAGTTCTATTTATCCACATTGGTTTTTTCTTGTTTCTTATTATTTTATTCCTATATGGTATGTACCTCTCACAATTAGATATTAGGATGCTTTTAAAAATATCCCATTTTGTGGCTGTATTCTTATTTTCAAGCATTTTGTCCCAGTTAGTTAGACCTATGGCCTCTCTTAGATGGCTAAATTTTGCATTTTTGAAGTTTGGTATTTTTGTTCCTCCCTGAAGAAATGCTTTTTTTAATGACAATTTAAAGGTTATTATTTTATGGTCACTGTTACCCAGGTGTCCCCCAACCTGCACATCTGTTGTTCTGTCAGGTCTATTGGTTAATACTAAGTCCAGTATGGCCGTCCCTGTAGTCGGGTCCTGAACCAGTTGGGAAAGGTAATTGTCTTTGGTTATTGCCAAGAACCTGTTTCCTTTATGAGATATACAGGTTTCAGTTTCCCAGTCTATATCTGGGTAGTTGAAGTCCCCCATAATAACGACCTCATTATGATTTGCCGCTTCGTCTATTTCATTTAGAAGTCGATTTTCTGTGGCCTCTGATATATTAGGTGGTTTATAATAAACTCCTATTAGTATTTTATTATTGTTTTTGGCTCCATTTATTTCTACCCACAGTGACTCCACATCTTCATGTCCCTCACTTATATCTTCCCGGATTGTGGGCTTTAGACAGGACTTTACATAAAGGCAGACCCCTCCCCCTCGCCGGTTTTGACGATCCTTTCTAAAAAGATTGTAACCCTGTACATTAACTGCCCAGTCATAGGTATCATCCAGCCATGTCTCAGTTATTCCCACTATGTCATAGTCCTCCTCACACATCACTAATTCCAGTTCGCCAATTTTATTAGTTAGGCTTCTGGCATACTTAAGAGGTCTATGTATATTTTTTACCCCGTTTGTCAATTTACTATTACTTATGAAATGAATTTCCGGGGTTCTTGGGTTACTTTGGTTGTTGTTTTGCACAGTCTTCTCCCTACATTCCTTACTAACCCCAGCCCCCACTAACCCCCCACTATTCCTTCCTATGACCCACTCTCTATCTACACTATCTACCCCCTTATTAGTATGGGCACCCACCCTCCCCCCAGATCCTAGTTTAAAAGCTCCTCCAGCCGTCTAACCATTTTTTCCCCCAGGGCAGTTGCACCCTCCCCATTAAGGTGCAGCCCGTCCCTACTGTAGAGTCTGTAGCCGACAGAGAAGTCGGCCCAGTTCTCCATGAACCCAAACCCTTCCTTCCTGCACCAGCCTCTGAGCCACTTATTTAACTCCCTAATCTCCCGTTGTCTCTCTAGTGACGCTCGTGGCACTGGTAGTATTTCTGAAAACACTACCTTGGAGGTCCTGGACTTGAGCTTCTCTCCTAGTTCCCTAAAATCATTTTTAAGGACCTTCCATCTCCCCCTGACTTTGTCATTGGTGCCAACATGTACCATGACCGCCGGGTCTTCCCCAGCCCCACCCAGCAATCTGTCAATCCGGTCCGCAATATGCCGAACCCGAGCACCCGGGAGACAACACACTGTTCGGCATTCACGGTCTCGGCGACAGATGACCCTGTCTGTCCGCCTAATTATAGAGTCCCCTACCACCAGCATCTGTCTGGCCTTTGCTGCTCTCCTTTTCCCATCCTTCCTGCAGCGGTCATCCTCCTGGTTTCTAGGAGAAACGGCCTGCTGCAGTGTCGCTGGTCCTGGGCTTTCATCCCTAATATCAGCCAAACAGGCATATTTACTAGGGTGTTCCAGCTCAGGACTAGCCTCCCTGGCACTTTTCCCTCTACCCCTCCTTACTACATTAACCCAACTGCTGACCTGATAGTCCTGCTCTTGCCCATCTCCTCCCTCCTCCTCTTCACTGACCCCAGCCAGTGCCTGCACTGTGAGGTCTAAGCCTCTCTCCAGGTGTTCAATGCCCCTAAGTATGCCAAGCTGCTTATTTAGATCCAAGATCTGGGCTTCCAAATATGCAACGTGATTGCATCTAGTGCAAATGTATTCACCCATGAATGGTTCTTCAAGGCATGCATACATTGCACAGGACACACACTTAGTAGCATTGTCCATGGAGCACCTGCTAGATGGGGATATACAGTACAGTATAGAAAAACAGTAAATATGTGATAAGATGCGGTTTTGCTGTAGTTAAAGGAGCAGCTCAGATCAAGTTACAATCAAACAAGGAAAATCCCTCCAACCTTACAAGCCCAAAGTCAGAGCAGGCTCTAGAAGAGTTTAGCTATGTAATTTATAGCACCTGGGATCAGAAACCACTCCCCTTCACCAGGTACACAGCAGAGAAAAAAAAAAAGGGTTTAAATGTTAGAACCAAATGCAAGCACTAAACAAACAAGGGGGGGAATTTATCATTAGGAGAATATTTGAAGTCAGTTTTGCTTCAGTCTGTGTTGGAGTACTTTCTGCCACATTTATCAAACGTCACAGGTTGTTTGATAAATGTGGCTTGTCCTTAAATCTAACACTTCTGTCTAGAGAAGCTCCTCCACTTTTCCTACTCCACCCGCCTCCTGGAGTGAGATTGCGACTATTTTGCGACTTTTTTTAAAAAGTCGCAATGATAAATCTGGAGTGAAACTCATTAACATGGCTAACCACACCCATTTTTCCACCCATATTACAAACTGGAGTGAGTGGTGTACACATGCAAAAAGTCGCAAAAAAATGCGCAAAAAAGTCGCAAAAGCCCTATCGTGCGACTTTTTGAAGACAGAATTCTGGAGTGAAGGTGTGATAAATCAGGGCCAAGGACTTTTCCAATAAACTACAGACAGTTATTTGCAGTCACTCCAACCAAATCACACTCAGTACCAGCACTCCGGTTCTTTAAATTCCACTTATACACAGCCCACTTACACAGCTAGCCCAAAGTCAGAGCAGCAGGTGTGCTGAGCTGGCTCGGTGCGTATATAAGGTGTGCTGAGCTGGCTCAGTGGGTATATAAGGTGTGTTGAGCTGGCTCGGTGGGTATATTAGGTGTGCTGAGCTGGCTCGGTGGGTATATTAGGTGTGCTGAGCTGGCTCTGTGGGTATATAAGGTGTGTTGAGCTGGCTCAGTGGGTATATAAGGTGTGTTGAGCTGGCTCGGTGGTATATTAGGTGTGCTGAGCTGGCTCGGTGGGTATATTAGGTGTGCTGAGCTGGCTCGGTGGGTATATTAGGTGTGCTGAGCTGGCTCGGTGGGTATATTAGGTGTGCTGAGCTGGCTCGGTGGGTATATTAGGTGTGCTGAGCTGGCTCGGTGGGTATGTAAGGTGTGTGATAGGCTGTCTGCCTCTCCCTAGCTGCTGTCATGGCTAAAAGGGGCGATTTATCAGAGCTGCAGGATGGGATGATTATTGGCTTTTGGGACAAGGGTGGCGGTATTTCTGACACTGCGCAGTGTGAACTGTTCTCGTGCTGCTGTGGTGAAAGTGTATGGTGAGTGGTCAAATGGCAGCATTGTGAATAAGTGACATGGAAACTGCAGAGCACCATGTGCCATTGATGTGAGAGGTGAACGTCAGCTATAAAGGTGCGCGAGAATGAAACAACACCCTACAGAGGAGCAGATCACCGCCAAAATGAACCTGGAAGCACCAGACGTGTGTCTAACACAACAGTTCATACTGCCCATGGGGCTCAGAAAAAGACGGATGGTCACTGCACCTCTGCATTGGCAGAAATGGCTTCACTTTTCATGGCAGTACCGGAATTGGACCTCTGTGGATCGGAAAGGGTTGTCTTCTCCGATGAGTCAGGTTTTCTGCTTCATGGAATGGATGGACATTGGCGTGTCAGGCAATAAACATCAGAGAACAAACACCCTGCAACCATTACTGGAGGAAAACAAGCTGGTGGGGCCAGCGTTATGGTCTGGAGAAGGTTTAGTGGTATTATCTGAGCCACTCATCCATGTGGAAGGTGCTCTCTGCCGATCTGGGTATGACTCCATCCTTGAAGATCACGTACATCCATACACGCTGATTGTCTTCCCTGGGGCGCATGGAATTTTCCACTAGGACAACGTGACATGTCACCCGACTAGAAATGTCCGTCATTGGTTGGAAGAGCATGACGAAGACTTCCCAGTATTACCCTGGCCTCCTAATTCCCCAGAATTTAACCCAACTGAATATCTGTCGGGCCATCTCGATGTTCACTCTATGGCTCCCCCTCGAAGAGCTGTGGGATGCACTGCAGTCAGCATGGCTCCAGATACCTGTGACAACCTACCTGGACCTTATTGACTCCCCCCCAGCTCGTCTAGCTGCTGTCCGGGCTGCACACGGCGGTTACTCTGGATATAATGGGACTCGACCGTGTAATATGTAATATCTATCTATTATATATTTATCATATATATATATATATATATATATATATATATATATATATATATATTGCACAGTAAGAATGCTCTCAAAAACAGAAATGTTAATAGTTTATAAATTAACAAAATGTGAATGAACAAAACGAAATCAAATCAATATCTGGTGTGATCAGCCTTTGCCTTTAAAACAGGATCAATTCTTCTAGGAACGCTTGCACAAAGTCGGGGATTTTGTAGGATTATCGTCAGGTGTGTGATTAACCAATTACAACAAACAGGTGATAATCATCTTCATTTCCATATGTAGGTCTAAACACAGCTATTAACTGAAACAAAAACAGCTGTGCTGGAGGCTTAAAACTGGGTGAGAAACAGCCAAACTCTGCTACAATGGTGAGGTTGTGGAAGACAGTTTCATCTCACAGGTCATATACTGTACCTTGAAAATACTGAGCACAAGATGTGCAGTTTGTTACACAGATGATGCGGAACCAGTGGTTCACTTGAAACCTTTGGCTTGGGGCTACTTCCAGGTTATCTGTTGACCCCCTTGGTATTCACTCTTTAACCCCAATACAGGGATCTGCACTCTGCTGCAGGGGAACCACCAGACTACTAACTCTAGAAATAGTCTCTGTTCAAGTGACTCCTGACCCGTAGGGGTCAAGAGGCACCGAGGAGTCAGGCAAAACCATAGTCAGGGACAGGCGGAGGTGAGGACAGCCAGAGTATTACAATTAAATAAATTGTGTGAGGTCTCTCTAACTATCCTCTTCTGCATTTCTATATGTTATAATGTAATAATACAAGGATTAATCTTCCTGATTCCATTACTCATAACACCCAGTCTCCACTGACGCATTCGCTCCGGATTAGGGGCCACTAATGACCGCCGCTGATTGCTATGTTTTGATGGATCACGCTGATTTTTTTTTTTTGTCAATGCGGAAAAAAGTCCAGAATATTCCGTGGTAAATAAAAATGAATGACATTGAGTATAAACTGGAAAAAACAAAACGTCACAGCATTGAACACACATAGCTATTAGCCCATCTAGGGTCACTTCCGACTTTCTGTGACCGTCCACCCCCGCAGTCCTCATTACTGTATGTCAAGCACTCAGTCCTGTTAATAATGGGATTCCCCCTCTTGGGACGGTTGCCGACTTCTAACAACCTCACACACTATCTAACGTCGTGCTGGGAACATCACAAACCCAAAACGCCTCTCCACCCCCACAGCGCCTGAGACATTCTGTAAATTAGCCCCAGGATAAAGATGTGTGAATGGGAATTTCAGAAAAATGATAGCAGACGGCTTTTACCCAATTAGCCGCTGTCCGGAAGGTCATAGGCTACAGCCAATTAAGAATATAAAAAAATATAATATGTAGCAGAGCTGAGTTTGTTATTTGGCATAACTGACCATGATAGAACAATGTGTCGCCTGTAGTTTTACAGAGGATGTCAGTACAGATTCTACATTATCTGCAGTAAATGCTTGACTGCTATAGAACACATTCAGCTCTGCTACATTTGTGATACCAAGGTCCTCTGATGTTCTACTCAAAATGCGTCCCCAAAATGCGACTATGCCTGGTTTACGGTGATTTTATGCATATAGAGTCCTCCAGCAGTATGTACAGCGCCCCATCCATACTGTGGCCCTTTGTACAGTGCCCCACACATATTGTACCCCTGTGTACAGTGTCCCATCCATACTGTGCCCCTGTGTACAGTGCCCCTATGTACAGTGCCCCATCCATACTGTGCCCCTATGTACTGTGCACCATCCATACTGTGCCCCATGTACAGTGTCCCATCCATACTGTACCCCTGTGTACAATGCCCCATACATATTGTACCCCTGTGTACAGTGTCCCATCCATACTGTATCCCTGTGTACAATGCCCCATACATATTGTATGTAAGGGACTGCAGCATCCACACCAGGAGATGTGCCCCTCAGGAGGGTGAATGAGAGAGTCATATCATGTACTGACGATGTACACCCCACATGCCTTCATTCTGGGATTAAAATTCATTATACATTGCTTTTGTGGTCATTAATCTATATTTTGTCATTGTGCATTTTGTGACAGAGATCACGTATTGGTTCGGATAGAGGGGACCTAGGACCTGCAGCCGTGCGTACAGGCTTACATACACGTCAATGTCTACACGTGATATACACGGATAATCTGATTTATGGGACTGATAAATGGACGACCTTGAAATATAATTGAACTCATGTAAGAGCCTTGTACCATTAGCAGCCCCTCCCTGTATAGCGTAGCGTGCGGACCTCCATAACATAGACACGTCTGCATCCGTATGTGCCAGAACGTCCCCCTCAATACAGATCAGAGCTAAAGTAAATACTTTACAGCAGCTGGACATAGATACATGAGTGTCAGAAGATGCCACAGGACCCCCATAATAGTGACAACCACAGAACTCCCATAACAGTGACAACTACAGGACCCCCATAATAGTGACAACCACAGGGTCCCATAACAGTGACAACCATAGGACCCCAGAATAGTGACAACCACAGTACCCAATAACCGTGACAACCACAGGACCCCCATCATAGTGACAACCACGGGACTGCAATAATAGTGACAACCACAGGACTTCTATAATAGTGGCAATCAAAGGACCTTCATAAAGGTGACAACAACTGGACCCACATAACAGTAACAAGCACAGGACCCCCATAATAGTGACAACCACAGGACCCCATAACATTGACAACCAAAAGACCCCCATATTAGTGACAATCACAGAAACCCCATAATAGTGACAACCATGGGACCCCATAACAGTGACAACCTCAGGACCCCATAACAGTGGCAACCTCAGGACCCCATAACAGTGGCAACCTCAGGACCTCATAACAGTGGGAACAACAGGACCCCTGTAATAGTGACAACCACAGGACTCCCATAACATTGACAACCACAGGACCCTCATAAAAGTGATCTAGACACATAGTGATTTGATGGAGTGATAAATCAAGGTCTCTCAGCTCAAGGATTCTATCCCTCTCAGTTTGTGACAAGTGGTGATAACTGGCACATGGACAAACAGGAGGTATCACACAATCATTCCACATGAGTTGATCCGATTTTTGAGGTTTCATGTGGCTAAAAAAACTTTGCTTTAAATCTGGCTTTTATGCTCCTCCCACATGCTACAGATTGGAGCTAGGTGCTTGAAAATTTCATCATTTGATATCTCCTTAATTTGCATAAACGTATGGCTTGCATTTTTTGGTGCTGCAATTTTAGAGTTGAGGTGTGTAGTTAAATGCAGTCTGTCTGGTCTGTTTGCCAGCCATACACCTACACTTTACTTGGCGTAGTCGGCAGGATGAAACTGAATGTGGTGACCAAAGGATCAACATTATCCTATGCCCCAATAGTGATCATGTAACACCTCATTTACCGAAGTTTAACGGAGGAAATATGCTGCTTTAAGGGACTGGAATGGACAGTCCTACTCTTAAAAACAGAATTGGTCCTCATCATATTGGAGGTCAAGGTAAAGAGAATATTACTGCTACAAGAACGAGACCTGCAGTGGTTCAGTTCATTACTCAGTGCAGGCTCAGACAGACAGATATAATAGTGCAATATTGATGGCCATGTTATAGCATCTGCCTTAAAGGGGTTCTCCGGGAATTAAGAAAATTAAAATACGTAAATATTTCTTTATTATAAATATATTCCCAAATACCTTTCATTAGTTATAATGGCTTATTTTGTCTAGAGGGCAATGATTAGGAGAAATAAAATGGCTGCCGCCCTGTCAGTATACACAAAACCTGTCCTAATCACACAGCAGGACAAGCTACTTCACAACACTGAGATAAAGATCTGCCTCATCCTCCTCTCTGCTCTGACTGTCAGGAATTATGATCCTGAATACAGTTTAATATGATATTTAGCTGAATCTCTGTGAAAATGGAATTCATGAGGAGACATGTACAGAGAGGACGGACAGGACAGACTGTGGTAATGGAGACTGCATACACGTGCTGCTGCTTATTAGCCACATCTCCTCATGAACTTCATTCCCACAGAGATTCAGCTGAAGATCTTATTATCTGTATTCAGGATCATAACCCCTGACAAGCAGAGTAGAGAGGAGGATGAGGCAGCTCCTTAACTCAGTGTTGTGAAGTAACTTGTCCTCCTGTGTGATTAGGACAGGTTCTGTGTGTACTAATAGGACAGCGGCCATTTTGTTTCTCCTAATGATTGCTCCCCAGACAAAAAGAGCCATTATAACTAATGAAAGGTATTTGGGAATTTATTTATAATGAAGTAATATTTAAGTATTTTTATTTTCTTCTTTCCCGGAGAACTCTTTTAAGTTCATAAAGAGTTAATGTTGAATTCAGACACATCGCAGCCACTAAGCTCCTAATTACAACCAGCGACGCATCTGTCTCTGAGTTCGAAACTGATAGTCATTTAATCGCAAGCTGGATCCCATTCGTCGCCAGACTTGTTTTCAAATAAGGCAAATTGGACGCCTAATTAATGGACGGAGATTGAGACAGACGTCACCTGATGGATCCTCATCAGCACAGATTAATGCATTGGAGATGATACTGTCACGCTCTGGTGTGGGGGAATAGGCCACACCGAGCGTATGAGGGATGGGAACAGACAAAACAAGGGGACTGGTCACCTCCTGCAGGGAACCCTATGACTAGGCCCTGGCTGGCTACCAGTATGAACTGACCCCAGTGGTAGGACAGCACATACACAGGAACCTATCTGAATATACCCTAGAACTCCCTGCAGTCTAGTGACAAGAGAGTAACCCGTTCCTCCAAGTGTAAGGAGGGACAGGACACTCAAACGGAAATACAACAAAGGGAAAGGAAACACACTTAACTGAAGTAGAACACAGCAACTGGATCTCAGCCGAGATCCACACCACTCTCAACCAGGTAGGTATAAGCTATAAACCGCAAGGGATACTGGGAGAGGAAGAGGTAAATAGGGAAAGACTAATTGCCAGGCGGCAACAGCTGAGGGGAAGGGGTGTGGTGAACAGAACCCAAATCACAGGGAAAAGCCTGTCAAACCTGTCACTTAGCAAGCCGCGCAGAACGTCTGATTCCAGACGCAAGCCCACTCGTGACATTACCCCCCCTTTGACGGGTGACCTCCGGGCACCCAGGACCAACTTTATCAGGGTGACACCTGTGAAAGGCTTTTACCAAACGCCTGGCATTCACGTCAGATGCCGGTACCCATGACCTCTCCTCAGGACCATAACCCTTCCAATGAACCAGATATTGAAGGGTCCCACGAAGAACTCGAGAATCAATGATCTTGACAATCTGAAATTCCAAATTACCATCCACCAAGACAGGCGCGGGTGGCAAGGGAGATGGCTCCAGAGGTTCCACATACCTCTTCAACAAAGATCTGTGGAATACATTATGGATTTTCAGGGCCTGAGGAAGTTCAAGACGAAATGCTACAGGATTAATAATGGCTATGATTTTATATGGGCCAATAAATCTTGGACCCAACTTCCAAGAATGAACTTTCAACTTAATGTTCCTAGTAGACAGCCACACAGAATCACCCACATTTAGGTCCGGACCATTCATGCGTCTCCTGTCAGCCACACGTTTGTACTTGTTACCCATATTTATCAAGTTGTTTTGAATTTTTCGCCATATGGAAGACAATGATGATGAAAAACGTTCTTCCTCAGGAATACCAGAAGTATCAGAACCAGAAAATGTGCCAAACTGCGGGTGAAAGCCATATGCACCAAAAAATGGTGACTTACCAGTGGAGTCCTGTCTGCGATTATTTATGGCAAACTCAGCCAGAGACAAAAACGAGGACCACTCCTCCTGGTTCTCAGAGACAAAGCATCTCAAATAAGTCTCCAGATTCTGATTGGTACGCTCAGTCTGTCCATTTGTCTGGGGATGAAAGGCAGAGGAGAAAGACAGTTGTACCCCGAGCCGAGTACAGAACGCCCTCCAGAATCTGGACACAAACTGAGACCCACGATCAGAGACCACGTCAGTGGGAATGCCATGAAGTTTCACAATGTTGTCAACAAACACTTGTGAAAGAGTTTTAGCATTGGGGAGTCCGGGTAAAGCAATAAAGTGCGCCATTTTACTAAAACGATCTACCACCACCAGAATAACTGTCTTACCTGACGACTCAGGCAGATCAGTGATGAAGTCCATGGATAGGTGAGTCCATGGTCTGGACGGGATGGGTAATGGAAGTAGGGGACCAGAGGGACGAGTATGTGTCACCTTAGAGCGTGCGCAGACACTACAGGCTGACACATATTCCTCAACACACTTACGCAGACCTGGCCACCAGAATCTACGAGAGATGAGGTCGACAGTGGATTTACTCCCAGGGTGTCCCGCAAGCACCGAAGAATGATGCTCCTCAAACACCTTATAACGCAAATCAGAAGGAACAAACAACTTCCCGGAAGGGCAAGACTCCGGCGCATCTCCCTGGGCCTCCAACACTTTAGCCTCAAGATCAGGGTAAAGAGCGGATATCACCACTCCTTCCGACAGTATAGGGCTAGGATCCTCAAAATCACCACCCCCGGGAAAACTACGTGACAAGGCATCCGCCTTCACATTCTTAACCCCCGGACGATATGTGACAATGAAATTAAATCTGGTAAAGAACAAAGACCATCTGGCCTGCCTCGGATTAAGTCGTCTAGCCGACTCCAGGTAAGCCAGATTTTTGTGATCAGTGAATACCGTGATTGGATGAATCGCCCCTTCCAACCAATGACGCCATTCCTCAAAAGCCAACTTAATGGCCAGTAACTCTCTGTTACCCACATCATAATTTCTCTCCGCCGCAGAGAGTTTTTTTGAAAAAAAAGCACATGGGCGCCATTTACCAGGTGACGGGCCCTGTGATAACACAGCTCCTACCCCCACATCGGATGCGTCAACCTCCACAATGAAAGGTTGTGACACATCTGGCTGCACCAATATAGGGGCAGAAGAGAAGCACTCCTTTACAGCAGAGAAGGCTTGCAACGCTGCATCAGACCACACTGAGACATCCGTCCCCTTTCTTAGTCATGTCCGTTAAGGGTTTAACTATAGTCGAATAGTTCTTAATAAATTTTCGATAATAGTTGGTGAACCCCAAAAATCGCATAAGAGCCTTCAGATTTTCAGGTCGGTCCCAGTTCAGAACAGCACTGACTTTCTCTGGGTCCATACGAAAACCTGAAGATGAAAGCAGGTATCCTAAGAATTGCACCTCATGTACAGCAAAAGCACATTTCTCAAATTTTGCATACAACTTGTTATCTCTTAAGATCTGCAACACCTGCCTCACGTGATCCTGATGTGTCCCAATATCTGGAGAATAGATTAGTATGTCATCCAAATACACGACTACAAACCTCCCCACAAGATGGTGAAAAATGTCATTCACAAAATGCTGGAAGACAGCAGGAGCATTGGTCAACCCAAAAGGCATGACCAGGTTCTCAAAGTGGCCCTCAGGAGTGTTAAAGGCCGTCTTCCATTCATCCCCTTCCTTGATCCTGACCAGATTATATGCCCCCCTTAAGTCCAACTTGGAGAACACCTTGGCATCCACAATCTGGTTGAACAAGTCAGGAATCAAAGGAAGGGGGTACGGATCACGGACAGTAATCCTATTGAGTTCACGGAAATCCAGACATGGCCTAAGGGATCCGTCCTTTTTTTTAACAAAAAAGAACCCTGCTGCCACAGGAGATTTGGAAGGCCTAATATGTCCCTTGGCCAAACTCTCAGCAATATATTCCTTCATGGCCGTTCTCTCCGGTCCAGAAAGGTTATACAGCCTAGATTTAGGCAATTTTGTTCCAGGGATAAGATTGATAGGACAATCATATTCCCGGTGAGGGGGTAAATCCTGACATCCACCTTCAGCAAATACATCAGAGAAATCTGATATAAAAGAAGGAAGTGTCTTAGTGGTTAAAGCAGAAAAAGATGTATTAAGGCAATTGTCAACACAATAATCGCCCCAATCCACAATTTGTCTAGTATGCCAGTCAATGGACGGATTATGTTTGCTTAACCACGGTAAACCCAGAACCACAGGAGCAGGAAGACCTTCCAACACAAAACATGAAATAAGCTCCTGATGAAGTTCACCCACTCTTAATTTGATATCATGCACCATCTGAGACAAACACTTCTGAGAGAGAGGTGCAGAATCAATGGCAAACACAGAAATCCTCTTATCCAAAGAACTTGGTGACAATCCATGCATACGGACAAACTGAGCATCAATCAAGTTCACCCCTGCCCCGCTGTCAATAAACACCTCAATTTTCACAATCTTTGACTCTAGCGCCACCTCGGCAGTCAGGAGAAAACGGGTACTGCAGGATGAAGACAAATGCACATTTTCAGTCTCCTTACCCACTCCACCAAGAGTGAGATGCGAATTCAACGCCCCCTTTTCTTTTCTCTCTTTTAGAGATAGGAAGCATGGACATACATTGATAAAGTGTCCTTTCTGACCACAGAAAAAACATACACCCTTTTTATTACCAAGATGATTGCGAGTGGAGACAGGAGTGGCTCCCCCTAATTGCATAGGTTCATCCCCAGACATCAACCTAGGGGAATATTCCCCCAAAGTGTCATAGGAAGCCGGTACACTATGTGATAGTACGTCCTGAGAGCGGGGGCCCCTAGATCGCTCTCTCAGGCGCCTATCCATGCGCACCGCCAGAGACATAGCGGCCTCCAAAGACACAGGAGTTTCCTGAAAGGCCAAAGCGTCCTTCAGCCTCTCAGACAAACCTTGACAGAATTGGCTACGTAAAGCCGGATCGTTCCATTCAGTATTGGTCGCCCACCTCCGAAACTCAGAGCAATAAGTCTCAACCGGCCGTTTACCCTGACAAAGGTCACGTATCTGGGTCTCAGCCAGGGAGATACGATCCGGGTCATCATAGATAATCCCTAAAGCCATGAAAAATTCATCTACTGACCGGAGAGATTGCGATCCGGTCGGCAGAGAAAAGGCCCATGACTGCGCATCCCCTTTAAGCAGCGAGATGACCACACCAACCTTCTGTTCCTCATTACCAGAAGAATGTGGACGCAGTCTGAAATATAATTTGCACGCCTCCCTAAACAGGACAAAATTATCATGTTCCCCAGAAAATCTATCCGGGAGGGGGACCTTAGGCTCCAAACAGGCCTGACACTCAGAACCCCCAGA
Organism: Rhinella marina; assembly: GCA_900303285.1. Classification (NCBI taxonomy): domain Eukaryota; kingdom Metazoa; phylum Chordata; class Amphibia; order Anura; family Bufonidae; genus Rhinella; species Rhinella marina. The sequence continues at coordinate 97,325 of ONZH01003453.1, forward strand.
ACCACCAGCCTGTGGTCTCTGAATCTGGTTGCGGATGTCAGCCACCTCCACACTTAGTCCCTGCAGCCGTTCAGCCAGTACAGTAATAGCATCCATGTCAGCACAAAAATGACATAAATTTTTGTTAGTTGGCGGTTTATAATGTCACGCTCTGGTGTGGGGGAATAGGCCACACCGAGCGTATGAGGGAGGGAACAGACAAAACAAGGGGACTGGTCACCTCCTGCAGGGAACCCTATGACTAGGCCCTGGCTGGCTACCAGTATGAACTGACCCCAGTGGTAGGACAGCACATACACAGGAACCTATCTGAATATACCCTAGAACTCCCTGCAGTCTAGTGACAAGAGAGTAACCCGTTCCTCCAAGTGTAAGGAGGGACAGGACACTCAAACGGGAATACAACAAAGGGAAAGGAAACACACTTAACTGAAGTAGAACACAGCAACTGGATCTCGCCGAGATCCACACCACTCTCAACCAGGTAGGTATAAGCTATAAACCGCAAGGGATACTGGGAGAGGAAGAGGTAAATAGGGAAAGACTAATTGCCAGGCGGTAACAGCTGAGGGGAAGGGGTGTGGTGAACAGAACCCAAATCACAGGGAAAAGCCTGTCAAACCTGTCACTTAGCAAGCCGCGCAGAACGTCTGATTCCAGACGCAAGCCCACTCGTGACAGATACCTTCTTTAGGTAATGAAGCTAGCAATATGACCACCCTGACCCTGGCACAACAAGGGTCCCTGGGGGCATTTAGTTGGCAAGGTCTACTCCAGTTGTTATATAGATAGGGCCACATGGTTCCATTTTGAAAGGGGAGGGGGGCTGGGGTCCTGGTGTGGATAATATAGAAGCATATGGGATATGAAAGGTTTGCAACCCAAATCGGGATCAATTTTGTTCTACACTCCAGTGATGTCCAAAGTTGCATTTACGTTGTCATCTGAGGCAACCTCTTTCAGATAGAAGCCAGCTGGAAGCCATGGCCAGCTACACATTCTCCCTACAGCGGCCACTACTGGAGAAATTTAGAATTATATGTGCAACGTGCCGCCCCCCCAGGGCCCTATTGTGTCCCAGGGTTCGGCGGAATGCCAAGTGGTGTGGTGCGGCCTAAATGTGTCACGGTGCTCCTACCTGCATACAGCAGGACCCCAGGCTTAGACTCCGAAGCAAATAAAGGGGAATAGTTGAGTTAGGGGATGAAGAATAACTTGAGTCTAGACCTTGATAAACTTTAGCAGCAGCTTTACTTGCATAAACTTGATTCCAGACAATATTCAGGCTTTTCTTACATTCAGGCTTTCTCTTGGTTCCAGCAGGCTAGGGCATAAACTGGCAGACAAACGTAATAACTCTGCTTTCGCTCTTTATCTGCTAGGCTGACAGGCTTGCTTAATAACTCTGCTTGGGTATGGTTACTGGACTTTCAGTTGGTTCTGGTATCCTTGGATTGAGGTGCCGTCGATTGTTATCCCCCTCCTGACACTCAGTAAAGTAAAGTAGCATGGAGCCCAGGTGCTCTACAAGCTACTTCCCTTTTGTAGCTCCTGCTCCAGCTGAAGAACAATTTCGTCTGGCTGCCATATCTTTCATGTCTTCTCAGCTCCAATATGGAGTCTAAACGGGAATAAACTAGAACTGCAACCCCTCCCTTCTGGTGGGAAGTAGGACTGGCCCACTTTTGCCCAAAGGGGGACGGGGTGGGGGAGAATGGAATAGTGAGTTCCATTCTGTATAAGGATAGTTCTGTAATATACACTGCCACCTTCTGGTGAACCAGGCATATTACATGTACTGTTATAACAGTTGCAGAGAAAGATTTTCATTGCACAATGTAAAGAACCTGGAAAGAAATACACAGGATGGCATATATGTTAGCCCATTAGAGACAGTACCAGGGTTTAGGAATGGTAACACCACTCCGGGGTGTTACATATGGCGGCCATTCAAATAAATGTCTGATAGAAGGGGTCTAGTGATTAATAGAAGAGACGCTTAAACAGAGGGCATCTCTAAAACTACTGTAACTATGGCTCTGTGCACCACAGTAAGACATGTTCTGTAAAGATCCTAAGCCAGCAGGTGGCAGCACTGGGATGTAACCTAGTATAAGGACAGTAAACTGTCAGAATTGTGAGAACAGCTCTGGAGCTAAACTGAGTATTAGACATAATACACAGATGTAGCGCAGCTCGACTGGTCCCTGAATGTTTATATGTCTCAGATGCCTCCATATGTTGTGTAGGCAGTGGGTTGTGGCAGAGCAGAAGACCTCCATGTCAGGGGTCACAAGCTATATAATTGTATAGCATGGTGGCTAGATGGTGGGCTTAGGTGCTATGTTTTTGCAGAGATCCTCGAATTATGTAGACACAGGAATACTGTAACGTTCCCCACTTTCAGCTCTGCTACATCACGTACTACACCTGACTCACAGCAACACCCGGGTGCTACATTACCCTATGTAGACATGCAGCAATCACTGAGCTAAAGCCACAGATCTTTTCCCATAATCCCACCTGCATTAGGCACATTGACTCACTCCGCAGGTGTGTGACCCCCTCAGGTGGCTCCGCTTTATCTTCAGATAAAAGGTTTTTCTACGCGGTGTATCTGATGGAAATGGAATGCACTGAATGCATTAACGCATTTACATTTCCCCATCTACTCCTTCTGTCTGTTAGCGAATGCTATCGATTAAAATTTCACAGATGGCCATAATCTAAGTTCACATGTCACCCGCCTCTATCATTTCTCTTAACAGAACACAGAACGGGATGGGGAAGAGGGGGGTTGCAACAACCACTAAATGCCATGATCGTAGATCCCAAGGTGGCTGACACTATATGGCACTATTAATTTCATATGGAGTTCTTTTTTTATAATTAATGCTGATAATAAGGGCATATGGAGAAATTATAGGGCTCCATAATGAAATGGAGAATGGGCCCCACTAAGAGCTGATATTTTAGGTCCAACATTCTGCGTCATTTTAGAAAATATCTGTATACGGGCGACTTTTTGTATTTGAAAAGCTGTTTTTTCAGCAGTTAAAACTGGGGAAGCTGTATAAATCTGTACAGTTAGCTCCCTCTAGTGGTGGCTGGGTAAACAGAATTTTCGCTTAAGTTACCGTATTCGGAAGTTACCATATTTTTCGCTTTATAAGACGTACCTGATGATAAGACGTACCCCAGATTGTAGAGTAGGAAAATAAGAAAAAAATATTTTTCATTACACCTCATATCAGACCCCCCCATATCAGCCCTCCATGTTACACCCCCATCAGACCTCAGATCAGCCCACTATGGCCCCATATCAGCCCACTTTGCCCCCATACCATCTCACTGTGCGCCCACCAGACCTCAGATAAGCCCACTGTGCTCCATAAGACCTCAGATCAGCCCACTGTGCCCCCATCAGACCTCAGATCAGCCTACTGTGCCCCTATCAGACCTCAGATCAGCCCCCATATCACCCCACTCTGCCCCATGAGACCTCAGATCAGCCCCCATATCAGCCCCCTCTACCCCCATCAGACCTCAGATCAACCCCCCTACCCCCATCAGACCTCAGATCAGCCCATCAGCCCCCATATTAGACAAAGGTGCCCCATCAGACCTTAGATCAGCCTCCATATCAGCCCCCTCTATCCCCATCAGACCTCAGATAAGCCCATAAGCCCCCATATTAAATGAATACGCCCCCATCAGACCGTAGATCAGCCCCTATATCAGCCCCCTCTATCCCCCTCAAACCTCAGATCAGCCCATAAGCCCCCATATTAAATGAATGTGCCCCCATCAGACCTCAGATCAGCCCACCCAGCCCATAAGGATAAAATAAAAACCTCTCTTACCTGTCCTGCGTGCAGGGTCAGGTCATAGTGCGCGCACTACGTCCTGATGCTGTACATGGTCAGGACAGTGCAGAGCCGGCCCAGGAAGACAGGCGCCGGACCCGGAGCGGAGCCGCGGCACAGGACAGGTAAGAGAGGTTTTTATTTTATCCTTATGGGCTGGGTGGGCTGATCGGAGGTCTGACGGGGGGTCCTGGCACCTTATACATACAAGTGAGGGCTTCCATAATGGAAGCGCTCACTTGCATTCGCTTTATAAGACGCACCGCAATTTTCCCCTACTTTTTTTGGGGGGAGGTGCGTCTTATAAAGCGAAAAATACGGTAAGCACTTTTTGGACTTCTACTTCAGTATATGACCTCCCCAAGGATAGTTCTATATAATAGATGTAGGATTATAGCCTTATAGCGGTTGTCACTTCCCATCCCCCACTTCTGATAAACAGCATTACCCATCAGGTAGTGTCAATGAGCAAAAAAAAAAAAAAAGATTGTAGTGCTGAATATTCTCGTTACATCGTATGCATTAAAAATATCTGAAACTGGACCTAAAGACGAAGAAGATGTGAGATTAGGATGTTTCATTTGCCTCCGAGCTGACAACAGAGACTACAAGATGCAACAATCAGACAATTAGAGGTTTACAAGCACTTGGCGTCGGATTGCTCTGTCTGTATTTTCTGCTTATTACGCATGTAAGGAGATCGGAGGCAAAGGAGGTGTTGGTATTGATCCGTATTGAAAATACCCAGCGGCAAAGTTTAATTGAAACGCACAGCTTCTTCCTTCACCAGACTGTCAATGAATGTAAGTGCTCGTCAGCGGACAAAGGACTGCGGCATATGCGGGAAGGTCTCTTCTTCTTGAATGTTACGGTTTCTTTTCCAGAATTTATTGCTATTAATTATAATTAGTGATGAGCGAGCCGGAGCGGCAAGATTCGGGATTCGCACGAATCTTGCCCGCTTCGGCTCCGCATCCCGAGGCAGCGCGGATTCGTGAAGATTCGTGAGTCACTGCCAATTTGAAATGCCCGTTTTTTTCAGCCAATCAGCATCAAAGGGAAGCCTGTGGGAACGCCTGCTGTGATGTAACAGCCCCTATACCTCCCCAGCAGTGATTGGCTGGCAGTGACATGTGACCTAAATTTACATAAGGTAGGGACCTGCAGCATCAGCCTCAGGCCTCATTCACACGTCCGCAAAAATCGTCCGCATCCTATCCGCAATTTGCGGACCGGGTGCGGACCCATTCACAGTCAATGGGGCCGCAAAAGATGCGGACGGCACACTGTGTGCTGTCCGCATCCGCACTTCTGTTCCGTGGATCCGGAAAAAAATAGAACATGTCCTATTCTTGTCCGCAGCCATGGACAGGAAAAGGCATTTCTATCATGTGCGTTCCGCAAATTGCGGACTGCACATGGGCCGCTGTCCGTGTTTTGCGGATCCGCAAAACACGGACAACACCAAACGGACGTCTGAATGAGCCCTTAGGGAGCCTCAGAGGCATCCCTACATGCTGCCCCTGGTGTTTCCTATGCATTTCCAAGGTGTTTCCATCATTTTCTGAGGTTTCCACATGTTGGGGCAAACTTGACTGTGCAGAACCTTTGGCCCCTGCAAAAAGATTTGGGTCTCCCATAGACTTTAATGGGATTCGTGATTCCGCCCGAATCCACGAATCCCGCGGTGGGATTCGGGCCGAATACCGAATCCCTGAATCTTTTAGGATTCGCTCATCTCCAATTATAATACATGTTTATGAATATTATTTCAGTGTCACCACTAGGTGGCGATGGATAATGGTTAAATTTTTAGGAAATTGTAAATGTCTTAATTAAGCACTTACTTGTTTACTTTCAAGATATTACCTCAAGACTTAAAGAAGAACTCCCGCAAAATTTTTTATTCTCTGACCTGTTAGAAAGGTGCATGATATAATCTGTAGTAAATGTGATTTTCTTATCAGAGGCTGAAATTGAGAGTTTCCACTCTCTTCTTATTGTAGCTGGGTCATGTGACCAACTCCCTGACCTTCAACTGACCCAGGACAGCAAGCCAGTCACTTCTCTATTCATTCCTATGAGACTGAAAGTGAGGCTCCCATAGGAATGCATAGAAAATTACACTTCCTGTCCACACATAAGGTGCTGTGTGAGTTGGTGGGTCTAATACCTAGTCACATGACACAGATAAGAAACTTCAGTATGATATAACTCAAAAATTCAGCTACTGGTAAGAAAATGACATTCACTACAGATTACATCATGTACATTTCTAGCAGGACATGGAATACATTTTTTTGCGGGAGTTCTTCTTTAAGAGATGTTTGTGGACATGCAGCAAGACGTGGAGTATCTGTGACAGAGGATGGGAGTTATAGTGGCCCCAATAAAGTGCTGTGTCATGGTGTGCTCCCTCATGGTGTCGCTCCCCGGGAGTGCAATAGTGCAAATGCAATATTGAAGAATGAGTCCAGAATGAAATGTAACAAAAAGTTTGTACTAAGTGCAATGTAGAACTTCAAATACATTCAGAAGCAGCAGATTTCAAGCTCAAAACTTCTCTGGCACTTGTAAGGATTATGGAGGCAGGTTGGATGGTGGCAATTTAGCACTTAGGTCCTACTGGCTTAGTAATGTTTTGGGTGATGGGCGTCTTAACCGTAGTCCCTCAGCTTTCAGCACTGTCTTTAACGCTGGTTGTAGCAGTTCACTCTGCTGTCTAGCATCTCAAGACTTCTCTTGAGGCTTGGAGTAAACAGATCTCTCTGGAAAATCCTATTTTACAGCAGGAGCTCTGTAGTGTGCTTCCTTTCTCCTCTTTGACTGGACAGGAACTCTCCCTCCTGTCCGGAAGCAGGATCAGCCCACTCCTACAAAGAGGGGAGGAACAGGGGGGTTAGCTCTATTCCCTTCCAACCTTTGCCATCCACATACTTACTAGTAACAAAAGCAAATTGCATACAATAAAATACATAATATTATAATACAAAACTATTTACATTTGTAGTTCCCCCAGGTCTGGGGTACTTCAGACATAGACCCCACCCCAAGATACATTGGTCACACACCCATATGCCCTGGAATAGACTAGTGTACGTGACTTTAGCACCCACACAGACCCCACCGTTCCCTCACCTTATTATACTCTGAGGCACGGTTACAGCGCCAACCATAGTAGAATGGCATACTAGCTCAGGAACTCAGGAGGTTTCCCTTTTTACTGGGAGTCTCCCTTGAATTCTAAGAAAGTTGTCACTGCTATTATTGTGTAATGAGTAAATTGAGGGGGGCCCCAATAAGTTACCCCTTATTTGAAGTGTACTATTTAAAGTCACATTACTCTCTCCATTGACTACTGTTTGTAGTGTATAGATTACAGAAGGAGTGGGGTAACACAACTTCAGCATCAGACTACACAGGATCTGTTTGTAGTCTGTAACCATGGAGACACATACATAGGCATAGGAGCTAAATACAGAAAACATTTGGAGATTATTATTTCATTATTATTTTTCTTTCCTCACTCTAAAAACATAGGTTTGCATGTCTTATTGTATAATTATATGAGTGGACACTAATTGAATGTGGTTAGTGATATGGTGGTGGTAGTCCAGCAGTGTTCTACCTTCTCTCTAATCTCATCCATCTCCATTCAGATCTGTCTCGTCAACCATATTGATCTGAGATTATCCAATTATAAAACATGGGCACCCAGGTCTTCTTAACCATGAAGCGTGCTGAGATATTTTAAAAATTTTAATGGAGGTTTAGCAAAGGTTGATTGGATGGTCAGATTATACATGAGAGGGCCTCCTCAGGTACCAGGACTCAGGTGGGACTGCTGCCTCTAAACTGCCTGTACTTACCCTAGTTCTACCCTTCTAGAGTAACATGGCCATCGATGGCTTTCCAGTTCTATTGCACCAAGCACAGTACCCCAAACTAGTTTTCTCATTTCCTTTAGGTTTCAATTCTTCTTGAATGTCAAGATCTCTCTTGATGTTGGTGAACGGGAACATTCTTGTTGATATCCAGATTTGTGGGTGGAATTAGGTCTTCCCATTGTATGGTCACCTGTTGAGTATTCTGCCAATGGAACTTGGAAGTTGACTAGCAACAACTTGTCTTCTTGCCTGGGTGATTATATTTCCAGTGTAAGTAATCCTGTTGTGACCTACTGCACCAGAATACCAGAGGATCCTTAGGTGGACCAAGGCTGGCATGCAATAATGAGACACAAAGATCCGGCACATTTTAAGCCAACTTCTTCAAGAACACTTTCATCTGAAGAACCACAATCTGATCATAAAGGAGGCCATACACGTCAGATAATAGTGGCTTAACCTGTAAATTTTGGTGGGATTATAGTACTGGTGGAAAAAGTGAGGAAACAAGAAAGAATGGAAGGCTTGAGGGAGTCATAGCCATAGTTTGCTGAAAAGCACAAAGAAAAGTGTCACGCAATGTAGCAGTATACAGTAAAGAAGCTAATTAATTCTACTATCTACAGAAACACACAACCACAGCCATATGGCCATTGATTGACTCCATGGAGTACACGGTACACGGTAACAAAACCCAAGGATATTGATCTGTACATACACAAAGCGATGAAGGGAGCACATACTTTTATTATATATTATTATTTGTTCCGACAGATGTCCTTAGGGCTTTCATATCTTCTGAGCAGGTAGACATTATCAAACAACTTCCCCTTCACACAATAATCCTGGTTCCTCGCTATATAACCGACACACCGAGGATCTTAATGAGACCCTTAGGAACAAGGGTAGGATCACAACTCCTCTCTTTCTTCCTTAATTAAGCTCAGATCAATGTTTGTTGGTGTAGAGCATATAGGATATGTTATCTGCTATGGGAATCCAATGGTAGTTTATGGAGTCTGCTTTGTCACCATCATCATCAATGGACTTCAAAGATCTTCATCCAAGACCATTGAGCAACCCCTAATACTCACAAGTCGAAACATAACAGTTCAGTAATCCTGAGCCAAATACTATGTAAATAATCAAGAACAACCGATTTCCTATTGCATAAACCTAAAAGAAGGTGCAGAGACCCAGAAGAAACGTATATGAGATACCCATTACATCAGATATTATAGATCAGGGTGGGAGGCTGGAATTCATTTATGTGCACATTTGTTATATAGTTATTCAGTCCTAATTACTACAGTGATGAATTACACCCATTGATCGTTTTTTAATTGTGTTTAACCTTTGTGCTACCAAAGATCTAGTGTACCCTATGCATACTACTATAATACTGCCTCCTATGTACAAGACTATAACTACTATAATACTGCTCCTATGTACAAGAATATAACAACTATAATACTGCTCCTATGTACAAGAATATAACTACTATAATACTGCTCCTATGTACAAGAATATAACTACTATAATACTGCTCCTATGTACAAGAATATAACTACTATAATACTGCTCCTATGTACAAGAATATAACTACTATAATACTTGCTCCTATGTACAAGAATATAACTACTATAATACTACTGCCTTCTAATGTACAAGAAATATACCTACTATAATACTGCTCCTATGTACAAGAATATAACTACTATAATACTGCTCCTATGTACCTATGTACAAGAATATAACTACTAAATACTGCTCCTATGCTACAAGAATATAACTACTATATAACTACTGCTCCTATATTGTACAAGAATATAACTACTATAATACTGCTTCTATGTACAAGAGTATAAACTACTATAATACTGCTCCTATGTACAAGAATATAACTACTATAATACTGCTCCTACAGTATGTACAAGAATATAACTACTACTGCTATAATACTGCTCCTACAAGAATATGTACAAGAATATAACTACTATAATACTGCTCCTATGTACAAGAATATAACTACTATAATATGTACTGCTCTCTACTATATACTACTAACAAGAATATAACTACTATAATACTGCTCCTATGTACAAGAATATAACTACTATAATACTGAATATAACTACTATAATACTGCTCCTATGTACAAGAATATAACTACTATAATAATACTGCTCCTATGTACAGATATAACTATAAATACTGCTCCTACTCGTCAAGAAATATAAAGACTACTAACTCACTCGTCCAATAATTAACAAGACATATATACACTACTAATAATATCTGCTCTACTGACAAGAAAACAAATATACACCTAACTAACTAATACGCGTCGCTCGTGCTTACAGAAATATATTCTCTCTCTCGCCTATGTACAATAATAAACTACAATAATACTGCCGTATGTACGAGAATCATAGGCTACTTATTATATTATCGATCCTACACAGATACGAATAACTAATTAATTCATGCAAGATTGTATTAGCGCTCCATTAAAATATCTCCCACTCTCCTTTGTTGAATTCCTATAATGTAATACACCCAACTCGAAGAATGGCAGGGGAATGTAAGCTTTAAAAAAAACATAACATAAGATAATACTCGTCTCTCGTTCCTACATAAAACTACTATACTACTATAAGCTGCTCCTATGTACGATATAACTACTATAATAGCTGTCATATGTACGAATATGCTCAAATATTATACTACAAATATCCTCGTAATACTGCTCCTAGGCAAGAATATAAGAATAAACTCTCTATGCATCTACTATAAAAACCTATGTGAGAGAATCAATAGCTCACTAGTGAACTACTGTCTGCTCTATAGAAAGAATATAACTACTATAATACTGCTCTAGTACAAGGAATATAACTAGCTATAATACTGCTGCCTATGTACAGAATATAACTAACTAATAATACTTGGCCTTCTATGTACAAGAAATAACTACTAATAATACTGCCTAACTATGTACCAAGAATATAACACTATATAACTGCTCCTTGTACAAGATATAACTACTATAATACGTCTCCTAATGTGCAAAATATAACTATAATACTGCTCCTATGTTACAAGATATAACTACTGTAATAACTGCTCCTGATGTACAAGAAATAACTAACTATAATACTGCTGCCTATTACAGAAATAAACTACATAATCGCTCCTAGTACAAGAAATATAACTTATACTGTATACTGCTCCTAAGTACAAAAAACTACTAATAATACTGCTGTATTACAAGAATATAACTACTATAATACTGCTCCTATGTACAGAATATAACTACTATATACTGCCTGCTAGTACAAGAATATAACTATATAATACTGTCTCCTTGTACAAGATATAACTACTATATACTGCCTCGCTATGTACAAAAATAACTACTATAATTGCTCCTATGTACAAGAATATGAACTCTATCATACTGCTTATGTACAAGAATATAACTACATATATCTGTGGCCTATGTACTCCTGAGACAAGTGACTGAGCTAAGTGACCAGTAGAGTATAAATTTAAAGAATTGTAAAGTTTGCAGAAATATTATACTTGTTAATTGATGCTGTTTTGTAAACTGGGAGGATAGCAAGATTCAAAGTTTTTCAACAGTGCACATCCTGCCACATGTATGAGCAACAGAGGGCAGCAGTTTCCTGGTGAATACCGCTGTGGTAGAATGTGAGCATGTTGCCAATCTGGAAGCTCACATTAAGAAGATCCTGGAGAAAGCATATTGCAAAACACTAGGGAAACAAAAGATCTTGAGAGGGGCCTGCTTCTTCACAGAACATGGCAGTTATGGGGTCTGTTGGAGGGTGGAGAGGAAAATCAGGAGGCCCATATAAGGAGCTGGGTTAACCCGAATAGAGGGAGTGGCAAGGGGTCTAGGAAAAGGAAGGCCAGTCCTGCTTCTGTGCACCTAAGCAAAATTGCCAAGTTAGGTGATGATGCGAGGGTGTCAGTCTCAGAAATGGCAACCCTAGTGGATACTGGTCTCCCTAACAGCCGGGGGAACAGTCCATCTAGTAGTGGGGGGGATGGTAAAGCAGACAGGCCGAGACAGCTAGTAGTGGTAGGGGATTCCATAATCAGGAAGACGGATAGAATAATTTGTCGCCAAGACCGCCTCAAACCGAATGGTTTGCTGTCTCCCTGGTGCCAGGGTTCGGCATGTGGTGGAACGGGTGGACAAATTACTGGGAGGGGCTGGGGATGACCCAGCTGTCGTGGTCCATGTGGGAACCAACGACAGAATTAATGGTAGGTGGAGGTCTGTTAAGAATAATTATAGAGAACTAGGAGCCAAGTTGAAGGGATGGACCTCCAAGGTTGTATTCTCAGGAATACTGCCTGTGCATGCGCATCGCAGGACAGACAGCGGGAGCTAGGGAGTTGAATGCATGGCTCAAGTCTTGGTGTAAGGAGAAGGGTTCGGGTTCTTTAGAGCACTGGGGCTGATTTTCATTGGTACAAATTGTATTCTGCGGATAAAATTGCACTTGCGGATAAATTGCACCTGAATGGAAGAGGGCTGCTGTGCTGGGGGAGAGAATCCTAGAGGGGTGGCTGAGTTTTTAAACTAGGGATGTGGGGGGGGGGACAAGCAGAAAATAAAGCAAAGCATGCAGTGGTAGATAGGTTAGAGAGTGGTCAGAACAGAGTGGTGGGTGGAGAAGTGGACCACGGGGGGAGGATAACAGCAGTGGATAAGGAGATCCATGTGTTACAAATCAGCAGAAAAAACATGTCTAGTCAGAATACATCAATAAATTACATTTCTAAACCTAAATGTACACAAACACATGGTAATTTAAAGTGTATGTTCACAAATGCCAGAAGTCTAGCAGGCAAAATGGCTGAGCTTGAGGTCATGGTACTGGAGGAGGAAATTGATATAGTTGGAGTTGCTGAGACATGGCTGGACTCTTCGCATGACTGGGCTGTCAATCTCCAGGGTTATACTCTGTTTCGGAGGGATAGGGAGATTAGGAAAGGAGGAGGAGTATGTCTGTATGTTAGAAGTAGTATAAAAGCGAGTATGAAGGAGACAATAGTGGGTGATGATTGTGTGAATGCAGAATCCGTGTGGGTGGAATTACAAGGGGAGACTAACAATGAAAGAATTATTTTTGGTGTAATTTATAGACCCCCTAACATCACTGAGGAAATAGAGGATCAGCTGCATAGACAAATAGAGCGGGCTGCCCAGGCGGGTACAGTAGTGATAATGGGAGATTTTAACTTCCCTGGTATTGACTGGGGTCATGGATCGGCTTCAACTGCAAAGGAGAGAAATTTTCTTAACTTATTGCAGGATAATTTTCTGGGTCAGTTTGTAGAAGAACCAACAAGAAGTGATGCACTGTTGGATCTGGTTATATCTAACAATGCAGAGATAGTTGAGGAGGTAATTGTTCGGGAAAACCTTGGTAATAGTGACCACAATATAGTTACTTTTATCCTAAAGTGTAGAAAACATAAACATGCTGGGAGATCAAAAACATTTAATTTTAAAAAGGCCAATTTCCCAGGGTTACGGGCCGCACTCCAGGACATAGACTGGGAGCAGCTGTTGTCAAATAGTGGCACAGATGATAAATGGGAGACCTTCAAATCTACACTGGGTAACTATACTGCAGACTTTATTCCTAGGGGGAACAAATACAAACGCTTAAAATTAAACCCTGCGTGGCTTAATGCAGATGTTAAAAGGGCAATACATGAAAAACAAAGGGCATTTAAAATATACAAATCAGAGGGGTCTGCCATAGCCTTTAATAACTACAAAAGGGTTAATAAAAATTGTAAAAGGACTATAAAAGCAGCAAAGGTTCAAAATGAAAGGCTGGTGGCCAGGGATAGCAAAACCAATCCCAAAAAATTCTTCAAATATATAAATGCAAAAAAACCTAGGTCAGAGCATGTAGGACCCCTGAATAACAGTGATGGGGAATTGATTACTGGGGATCAGGAAAAGGCGGAGCTACTGAATGAGTTCTTTAGTTCTGTATATACACATGAAGAGGTGGGAGCTGCTGTCGGTAGAGTAAGTGCTGGTGATACTTCATGTAATATACTCAACTGGTTCAATATAGATATGGTCAAAGCTAAGCTAAACAAAGTAAACGTGAATAAGGCTCCAGGACCGGATGGGTTACACCCAAGAGTTCTTAAGGAACTTAGTTCAGTAATTTCTTTGCCCTTGTATATAATATTCAAAGATTCTCTGGTGACTGGCATAGTGCCGAGGGACTGGCGTAAAGCAAATGTGGTGCCCATCTTCAAGAAGGGCTCTAGGTCATCCCCGGGGAATTATAGACCGGTGAGCTTAACGTCCATTGTGGGGAAACTTTTTGAGGGTCTAATAAGGGACTATATACAGGAATATGTTTTGGATAATAGTATTATAAGTGATAACCAGCATGGTTTTACTAAGGACAGAAGCTGTCAGACTAACCTGATTGGTTTTTATGAAGAAGTGAGTAGAAGTCTGGATAGAGGGGCGGCTGTGGATATTGTGTATTTGGACTTTGCAAAAGCGTTTGACACGGTCCCTCATAGACGTCTGACGGGTAAATTAAGGTCGGTTGGATTAGAAAATCTACTCTGTAACTGGATTGAGAACTGGCTGAAGGAGCGTACTCAGCGAGTGGTGGTGAATGATTCCTACTCTGAATGGTCCCCAGTTATAAGTGGTGTACCCCAAGGTTCAGTGCTGGGTCCACTTTTATTTAATTTATTTATTAATGATATAGAGAGAGGAATTAACAGCACTGTTTCAATTTTTGCAGATGACACTAAGCTTTGTAGTAGAGTCCAGTCTATGGAAGATGTGCAGAAGTTACAAGCTGACTTGGACACACTGAGTGTTTGGGCATCCTCTTGGCAGATGAGGTTCAATGTGGATAAATGTAAAGTTATGCATCTGGGTACTAACAACTTGCATGCCTCCTATGTCCTAGGGGGAGTAACACTGGGAGAGTCACTTGTAGAGAAGGATCTGGGTGTCCTTGTAGACCATAGACTGCAGAATAGCATGCAATGTCAATCGGCTGCTTCTAAGGCCAGCAGGATATTGTCATGTATTAAAAGAGGCATGGACTGGCGGGACAGGGATGTCATATTACCACTGTATAAAGCATTAGTACGGCCTCATCTGGAATATGCGGTTCAGTTCTGGGCTCCGGTTTATAGGAAGGATGTCCTGGAGCTGGAAAGGGTGCAGAGACGGGCAACTAAACGGATAAGGGGCATAGAGCATCTTAGCTATGAAGAAAGATTGAAGGAGTTAAACTTGTTTAGTCTTGAGAAGAGACGTATAAGGGGGGACATGATCAACCTGTATAAGTATGTAAATGGCCCATACAAAAAATATGGTGAAAAACTGTTCCAGGTAAAATCCCCTCAAAAGACAAGGGGGCACTGCCTCCGCCTGGAGAAGCAAAGGTTCAGACTCCAGGGGCGACAAGCCTTCTTTACTATAAGAACTGTGAATCTGTGGAACAGTCTACCGCAGGAGCTGGTCACAGCAAAGACAGCTGAGGGCTTCAAAACAGGCTTAGATAAATTCTTAGAGAAAAAGAAGGTCACCACATATTAAGAAATGTAGAGTCATGTCTTAAGGTTACCCGTCCCCCTCCCCTTCATCACTCCTACCCCCTCCCTTGGTTGAACTTGATGGACATGTGTCTTTTTTCAACCGTATTAACTATGTAACTATGTAACTACTATAATACTGCTCCTATGTACAAGAATATAACTACTATAATACTGCCTCCTATGTACAAGAATATAACTACTATAATACTGCCTCCTATGTACAAGAATATAACTATTATAATACTGCTCCTACAGTATGTACAAGAATATAACTACTATAATACTGCTCCTATGTACAAGAATATAACTACTATAATACTGCTCCTATGTACAAGAATATAACTACTATAATACAGCTCCTATGTACAAGAATATAACTACTATAATACGGCTCCTATGTACAAGAATGTAACTACTATAATACTGCTCCTATGTACAAGAATATAACTACTATAACACTGCTCCTATGTATGATGTATGAAAAAGGACAGAACACAAATGATTGCGCAGTTAGTTCTAAGTGAACAAGGCAGACATAGCAGAGCTGGAGAGGCTTCAGAGGAGGGCAACTTAAGTAATAACTGGAATGGACTACAGGACCCAGAAAGATTATCAAAATTAGGGTTATTCACTTTAGAAAAAAAGACGACTGAGGGGAGATGTAATAACTATGTATAAATATATCAGGGGTCAGTACAGAGATCTCTCCCATCATCTATTTATCCCCAGGACTGTGACTGTGACGAGGGGACATCCTCTGCGTCTGGAGGAAAGAAGGTTTGTACACAAACATAGAAGAGGATTCTTTACGGTAAGAGCAGTGAGACTATGGAACTCTCTGCCTGAGGAGGTGGTGATGGTAAGTTCACTAAAAGAGTTCAGGAGGGGCCTGGATGTATTTCTGGAGGGTAATAATATTACAGGTTATAGTTACTAGAGAGGGGTTGTTGATCCAGGGAGTTATTCTGATGTCTGATTGGAGGCGGGAAGGAATTTTTTCCCCCTAAAGTGAGAAATATTGGCTTGTACCTCACAGGGGTTTTTTCCCTACCTCTGGATCAACTTGTAGGATAACAGGCTGAACTGGACGGACAGAGGGCTTTTTTCGGTCTTATAAACTATGTTACTAGAGAAGCTTCTGTATGGCTGGATTTTGCTCCTTTTGGCCATGTGGGCCTTGCTCAACCCATACTTCCCCCCATATTACACATTTATCATACACTCAGTGCAGCCCCACATTCTATCTACAGACACACAGACAAAGACTTTGCTTAGTGATCCATGACGTTATTATAGCTTTTACTGACAATGACACATGATCAATCTTCATCCAAACAAGGTGTCCATTAAAATTAGCCTCCAATACGGAGATTACTTCTAGACAATTAACCAGAGTTAGAGAGGAGGTGACCAGGAGCCAGAAGAACTGGTCGTCCATGAAATAAACTGAATTGTGACCTCAGATAGACTTGATAGCTTTCAACTTATGATTATGACCTGTTTCTGCTGCTCATCTTATAGTTTCATACAAAACATTCATCTAGTTTGTTGCTTTTTTTATCCTAGAGGAACAAACTTAACAAGATGTCATTATGAATTGTTTCCAAGCTGTTAACGAGGGAATGGATTGATTGGGTGACCCTGAGATCTTACCGAGTCAATGCATTCACAATGGAAAGTTTTGTAATCAGCAGGAATTTAGGGTTAATGCAATTAAGGATTGATTCATAATTATCACTATTCAACCGTAATTAATTGTATTCCAAGCACGACTAACCAGCAAACCTTTGCCAGTTCTAAGAGTTCTGTAGAAACCAGAAAGTCTTCTTCTCTACTCTAGAACCTGCCACCCCAGTTATTTATGGATATTACCACTGCTATTAGGTTCACCCAATTCATGCAGAAATATATCAACATCCTTTAAGGCTTAGAATAGAGAACAACCCAGAGTGCTCTACTCTACATCTTCTCTAATATAGACCATATCACCCCATGACTTGATGGACATTACCAAGTCAAGAGCTTTGCCCAATCCACAAACAAATATCTCATTGTCCACCAAGAACTCAGTCAGAGCCACCCTCTCTAGGTTCTGCCACCCCAGGATTTGTTGGACATTGGTATTGTTGAAGAGGTTGACCAATTCATACAAGGTACATCTCAATATCCATTAGGGTATAGAATAGAGAAGAACCTGGCATGCCCTACTTACTTATAAACTCTGCTACTCCAGGACTTGATGGACATTGGCATGAGTTATGACCAATCTGTAAACAAGTATCTCAACGACCATCAGGGCCCAGAGTAAAGAAGAACTCGGAGTCCTCTACTGTAGGCAATGTCACCTCAGGATTTGTTGAACATTGCCACTGGTAAGGGGGTTGCCCAATTCACACATGTATATCTCAGTGTCCACCTGGATCTAGAATAGAGAAGAACTCAGTCAAAGCCCTTCTCTCTAGATTCTGCCATCCCAGGACTTGTTGGACATTGATATTGATTAGGAAGTTGCCCAATTCATACAAGGTATATCTCAATATGAATCAGGGTCTAGAATACAGAGGAACCTGGTATGCCCTACTTACTTATAAACTCTGCTACTCCAGGACTTGATGGACATTGGCATGAGTTATGACCAATCTGTAAACAAGTATCTCAATGACCATCAGGGCCCAGAGTAAAGAAGAACTTGGAGTCCTCTACTGTAGCCAATGTCACCTCAGGATTTGTTGGGCATTGCCACCGGTAAGGGAGTTGCCCAATTCACACATGTATATCTCAGTGTCCACCAGGATCTAGAATAGAGGAAACCATTATTATTATTATTATTTATTATTAAAGTGCCATTCATTCCATAGCGCTGTACATATTAAAAGGGGTTTACATACATAATACAGACAATTGCACTAAGCATGAACAAGACAAGTTACAAACTGGCACACAAGGAGAGAGGGCCCTGCCTGCAAGGGCTTACAATCCATGTGGTATGGGAGAAGGACACAGTAGGTGAGGGTAGAGCTGGTCATGGCAGTATTGTGGCGGCATGTGGGTAAGTAACTGGCTCAGTGATAGAAAACAGAGGGCGGTTATTAACGGTAGATACTCAGATTGGGTCACAGTCACTAGTGGGGTACCACAGGGGTCAGTATTGGGCCCTATTCTCTTCAATATATTTATTAATGATCTTGTAGAAGGCTTGCACAGTAAAATATAAATTTTTGCAGATGACACTAAACTGTGTAAAGTAATTAACACAGAAGAGGACAGTACACTCCTACAGATGGATCTGGATAGACTGGAGGCTTGGGCAGAGAAGTGGCAGATGAGGTTTAACACTGACAAATGTAAGGTTATGCACATAGGAAGGAATAATGCAAGTCACCAGTACATACTAAATGGTAAAACACTGGGTAACTCTGACATGGAAAAGGCCCTAGGAATTTTAGTGAACAGCAAACTAAGCTGTAGAAACAAGTGTCAGACAGCTGCTGCCAAGGCCAATAAGATAATGTGTTGCATCAAAAGAGGCATAGATGCCCGTGATGAGAACATAGTCCTGCCACTTTACAAATCACTAGTCAGACCACACATGGAGTACTGTGTACAGTTCTGGGCTCCTGTGAACAAGACATAGCAGAGCTGGAGAGGGTTCAGAGGAGGGCAACTAAAGTAATAACTGGAATGGGTGGACTACAGGACCCAGAAAGATTATCAAAATTAGGGTTATTTGCTTTAGAAAAAAGACGACTGAGGGGAGATCTAATAACAATGTATAAATATATCAGGGGTCAGTACAGAGATCTCTCCCACAATCTATTTATCCCCAGGACTGTGACTGTGACGAGGGGACATCCTCTGCATCTGGAGGAAAGAAGTTTTGTACACAAACATAGAAGAGGATTCTTTATGGTAAGAGCAGTGAGACTATGGAACTCTCTGCCTGAGGAGGTGGTGATGGTAAGTTCACTAAAAGAGTTCAAGAGGGGCCTGGATGTATTTCTGGAGGGTAATAATATTACAGGTTATAGTTACTAGAGAGGGGTCGTTGATCCAGGGAGTAATTCTGATGCCTGATTGGAGTGGGGAAGGAATTTTTTCCCCCTAAAGTGAGGAAAATTGGCTTCTACCTCACATGGGTTTTTTGCCTTCCTCTGGATCAACTTGCAGGATAACAGGCCGAACTGGATGGACAGATGTCTTTTTTCGGCCTTATAAACTATGTTACTATATTACCTCCATTAATGATGTGTTCAGAAGAGTTACAATACATCTTCTCAGAAGATGATGGGTTAAATTCCTTTTCACCTCCTTTCTCTCCCTCAACCTAATTTTTTTCTCATTTAGTCCCTCACTCTCCATTAATTCTCGCACAATGCAAGTCAGCAGCAACCAGCTGTCTCTCATCACAGGCACATCTGCTTTGCGGAGATTGAGGGCTCCAGAGTGGCCATCATCATAGCCACTGAACAGATAACACTTTAGATATTACCCATCATCCCTCAGGGACAATTTACTAAAGAACCTTGTTGAAGGCTGGGAATCGGAATTTACATCCTCCATGTTTACATATCTTGTCTCCAATCAGATATTCACTGTGGTATTACAGTAACATATTACTGCTTGTCAAATTCAACATTCTATTGAAATATCATTTACGGGATGTGGAACTGACTGATAACTTTATAGGGGGCAGTATTATAGCAGTTATATTCTCATAAACAAAGAGCAGTATTATAGTAGTTATATTCTTGTACACAGAAGCAGTATTATAGTAGTTATATTCTTGTACATAGGAGCAGTATTATAGTAGTTATATTCTTGTACATAGGAGCAGTATTATAGTAGTTATATTCTTGTACATAGGAGCAGTATTATGTAGTTATATTTAAGGAGTTATTATTCTTGTACATAAGAGCAGTATTATAGTAGTTATATTCTTGTAAATAGGAGCAGTATTATAGTAGTTATATTCTTGTACATAGGAGCAGTTTTATAGTTGTTATATTCTTGTACATAGGAGCAGTATTATAGTAGTTATATTCTTGTACATAAGAGCAGTATTATAGTAGTTATATTCTTGTAAATAGGAGCAGTATTATAGTAGTTATATTCTTGTACATAGGAGCAGTTTTATAGTTGTTATATTCTTGTACATAGGAGCAGTATTATAGTAGTTATATTCTTGTACATAGGAGCAGTATTATAGTGGTTATATTCTTGTACATAGGAGGCAGTATTATAGTGGTTATGGTCTTGTACATAGAAGCAGTATTATAGTAGTTATATTCTTGTACATAGGAGCAGTATTATAGTAGTTATATTCTTGTACATAGGAGGCAGTATTATAGTAGTTATATTCTTGTACATAGAAGCAGTATTATAGTAGTTACATTCTTGTACATAGGAGAAGAATTATAGTAGTTATATTCTTGTACATAGGAGGCAGTATTATAGCAGTTATATTCTTGTATATAGGAGGCAGTATTATAGCAGTTATATTCTTGTACATAGGAGGCAGTATTATAGTAGTTATATTCTTGTATATAGGAGAAGTATTATAGTAGTTATATTCCTGTACATAGGAGGCAGTATTATAGTAGCTATAGTCATGTACATAGAAGCAGTATTATAGTAGTTATATTCTTGTACATAGGAGAAGAATTATAGTAGTTATATTCTTGTACATAGGAGGCAGTATTATAGTAGTTATATTCTTGTACATAGGAGCAGAATTATGGTAGTTATATTCTTGTTCATAGGAGGCAGTATTATAGTAGTTATATTCTTATATATAGGAGCAGTATTATAGTAGTTATATTCCTGTACATAGGAGCAGTATTATAGTAGTTATATTCTTGTTCATAGGAGGCAGTATTATAGTAGTTATATTCTTGTATATAGGAGCAGTATTATAGTAGTTATATTCCTGTACATAGGGGCAGTATTATAGTAGTTATATTCTTGTACATAGGAGGCAGTATTATAGTAGTTATATTCTTGTACATAGGAGCAGTATTATAGTAGTTACATTCTTGTTCATAGGAGGCAGTATTATAGTAGTTATATTCTTGTACATAGGAGCAATATTATAGTAGTTATATTCTTGTACATAGGAGCAGTATTATAGTAGTTAGATTTTTATACATAGCATCAGTATTATAGTAGTTATATTCTTGTACATAGGAGCAATATTATAGTAGTTAGATTTTTATACATAGCATCAGTATTATAGTAGTTATATTCTTGTAAAAAGGAGCAGTATTATAGTAGTTATATTCTTGTACATAGGAGCAATATTATAGTAGTTAGATTTTTATACATAGCATCAGTATTATAGTAGTTATATTCTTGTAAAAAGGAGCAGTATTATAGTAGTTATGCTCTTGTACATAGGAGGCAGTATTATAGAAGTTATATTCTTGTACATAGGAGTAGTATTATAGTAGTTATATTCTTGTACATAGGAGCAGTATTATAGTAGTTATATTCTTGTACATAGGAGCAGTATTATAGTAATTATATCCTTGTACATCGGAGTAGCATTTTAGTAGTTATATTCATGTGTATAGGAGCAGTATTATAGTAGTTGTATTCTTGTACATAGGAGGTAGTATTATAGTAGTTATATTCTTGTACATAGGAGCAGTATTATAGTAGTTATATTCTTGTATATAGGAGCAGTTTTATAGTAGTTATATTCTTATACATAGGAGCAGTATTATAGTAGTTATATTCTTGTACATAGCAGCAGTATTATACTAGTTATATTCTTGTACATAGGAGCAGTATTATAGTAGTTATATTCTTGTACATAGTAGCAGTATTATAGTACTTATATTCTTGCACACAGGAGACTGGACATGACTTGGAAAGACACAGCCCTGTCTATATAAGGTCTCACAGCTGACAATGTATATCAGAGCAAAATCCAAGCTTTGATGAGGAAAGAACTGCCTGTAGAGCTCAAATAAAGGATTGTGTGGAGGCACAGATCTGGAGAAGGGGACAAAAAAATGTCTGCTCCACTGAAAGTTTCCAAGAGTACAGTAGCCTCCATAATTCCTAAATGGGAGAAAACTGGAACAACCAGGACTTTTCCTAAACCTGGCCGCCCCACCAAACTAAGTAATCAGGGAAGTAGGGTCTACAACACTCCACTAATCTGGGTTTGTGACAAAGTGGCTACAAGGAAGCCTCTCCTCAGTAACAGACACATACATGCCATCCGGAGTTTGGCACCTAAAGCACCAAAGGACTCTCAGACTATGAGAAACAAGATTCTCTGGTCTAATGAAACCAAGATTAAACTTTTTGGCCTCGGTTCTAGCTGTCATATCTAGAGGAAACCAGCACTGCTGATCTCTTGCCTAATATAATATAATATTGCCTTCCCCAGAGTGAAGCACGGTGGTGGCAGCATCAAGTTGTGGTATTTATTTTCAGTGGGTAGAACAGGGAGATCGGTCAGGGTTGATGGAAAGCTGAATGGAGCAAAGTACAAAGATATTCTTAATGAAAATCTGATCTACAGTGCCCTGGACCTCAGACTGGGCCAAAGGTTCATCATCCATCAAAACAATGACCCTAAGCACACAGCCTACACAGGAGCGTCTCAGGGACACCTCTGTGAATGTTCTTGAGTGGCCCAGCCAGAGTCATGACCTGAACCCAAGCAATCCAAGAGACCTTAAAATGTCTGTCTTCTGACAATCCCCATCCTCCTGACAGAGCTTGAAAGGATCTGCAGAGAGGAATGACAGAAAATTTCCAAGTGCAGGAGTGCAAACCTTGTTGCATCATACCCAAGAAGACTGGAGGCTTCAACTAAGTTCTGAGTAAGGAGCTTCAACTAATTTCCGAGTAAGGAGCTTCAACTAAGTTCTGAGATGAGAAAAGGGTCTGAATACTTATCAATGCAAAATTTTAGTTTTTCTTTTTCAATAAATTAGCAAAGATTTCGAACATTCTGTTTTTATTTTGTCATTATGGGGGAATGAGTGCAGATTGATGAAGAGAACCTTGAATTTTGAAGGGTCTGAAGACTTTCCGAATGCATCGTAGGGGGCAGTATTATCACTCATATACATTTTCCATATCTCAGCTTCTCATCTATAGTGTATAACAGCAGGAGGCAAGAATGAGCATAGGGGACCCCTAGATCTCTATATATGTACACAGGATACCTTCATGGTTTTCATGACCCATTAACCTCACACAAAGAAGAAACCACAACTATAGTGGCTGGAATAGCCGATGCTGGTAGACTCCGATATTACGGTTCATGTCAGTGGCTTGTATACTCATTACTGATTCTTTTTTTTCTCAGGCTATTAATAACATTATAATCTCCGGCAAATGAGTACATAAACCCCCGCTGTGACTGCTCTCTATTCATATACAATACACAAGAGGTCAATTTCAAAATTAATTACTATAATTCACTTCTGCAATGTAGTCACATGAATAATGTTGTCTACTTATTGTAATACGGCGTCTTAAGGCTCTGCGATACTGGTCGTGTATTACCGCCTTCCTTCCCGCATCCGTCTCACCTAGCTCCCTTGCAGCATTTCATCATGCAGTTAATGTAGCGTGGTATGAATGCCGGTAATTCTAACGTAATTCTTGAGCGTTGGCTATAAGTAAGTGGCCGTGGATGGTGTAGACTGACAAATATTACCATAGTTACTTATTCCTACCTCGTGGCACGCTCATTAGCAGATATTTGTGATTGCAGAGATTATGACATTTCTGTATGAACAGATCAAATTTAACCATATGCTACCCGAAAGGAAGAGAGCGCTGCAACATGTCCCACGAGACGAGAAACTATATCATATCCACAGGAACAGAGATGAAGCTGACTGCAAAAAATGTGCCGAGACTGAAAGCTCGAAGCTTGACTTCTAAAGATTGTGAGATATAAGATAATGTATGTATAGGGAGCAAGTCACTGACATCTCGGAAAGGACAGATGAAGACAACTCAAGAATGATATTATGAGGCCTAACATCACAATGGAGTAATGAAGTACAGAATAATGAGACTGACACTCGAGGTACAGGATAATGACACTGACACTGGGGGTACAGGATAATGACACTGACACTGGGGGTACAGGATAATGACACTGACACTCGGGGTACAGGATAATGACACTCGGGGTACAGGATAATGACACTGACACTCGGGATACAGGATAATGACACTGACACTTGGGGTACAGGATAATGACACTGACACTGGGGGTACAGGATAATGACACTGACACTTGGGGTACAGGATAATGACACTGACACTCGGGGTACAGGATAATGATACTGACACTTGGGGTACAGGATAATAACACTGACACTTGGGGTACAGGATAATAACACTGACACTTGGGGTACAGGATAATGACACTGACCCTCGGGGTACAGGATAATGACACTGACACTCGGGTACAGAATAATGACACTGACACTTGGGGTACAGGATAATGACACTGACACTCGGGGTACAGGATAATGACACTGACACTCGGGTACAGGATAATGACACTGACACTTGGGGTACAGGATGATGACACTGACACTCGGGGTACAGGATAATGACACTGACACTTGGGGTACAGGATAATGACACTGACACTTGGGGTACAGGATAATGATACTGACACTCGGGGTCCAGGATAATGACACTGACCCTCGGGGTACAGGATAATGACACTGACCCTCGGGGTACAGGATAATGACACTGACACTCGGGGTACAGAATAATGACACTGACACTCGGGGTACAGAATAATGACACTGACACTCGGGGTACAGGATAATGACACTGACACTTGGGGTACAGGATAATGACACTGACACAGAATGATTTTCCGAACCCCTACACAAGGTGGCCCCCAGTATTATGCCAGAAATGTGTCTTCTCGAATCCTAGGAGCCATATTAGTATGCACTGTCGCCCTTCACACTTAGTGCGGTATGATAAAAGGCTAACACAGAGCGATATGAGAAGTTCTGAGATGAATAAGCTCCTAAGATTTTACACGACATAAAACTAATTAGTTAAGGAAGAACGCTTGATCTCTGGGCATCTGAAATGTCATATTTCATAGACTGACACTCCTCACTCCAAGGTACTGTACTCGTGCCACGGGAAAACCGCAGTTGGTCCTTTCTGTTCTTTCTGATTTTCAGACAGTCTGGTCTCTGTGTTAGGATTTTTGACATATTCTTCTGATAGATGCCTTTGACATATGCCACTGTAGAGGTGACAGTGGCATATGTCAACCATTAGCCAACACAGTGTGAATTTAGGCTTATACCAAGCTGCATCTTCTCTCCACAATCTACTGGCTTGCCAACATATAATACATAAAATAATGTATGGAACTAAACTGCTGCCTCCTATATACTATACTAAGAATATACTATAATATTGCTCCTATGTACAAGAATATAATTGCTATAATACTGCTTCTATGTACAAGAATATAACTACTATAATACTGCTCCTATGTATAAGAATATAACTACTATAATACTGCTCCTATGTATAAGAATATAACTACTATAATACTGCCTCCTATGTACAAGAATATAACTACTATAATACTGCTCCTATGTACAAGAATATAACTACTATAATACTGCTCCTATGTACAAGAATATAAATACTATAATACTGCCTCATATGTATAAGAATATAACTACTATAATACTGCTCCTATGTACAAGAATATAACTACTATAATACTGCCTCATATGTATAAGAATATAACTACTATAACACTGCCTCCTATGTATAACAATATAACTACTATAATACTGCTCCTATGTACAAGAATATAACTACTATAATACTGCTCCTATGTACAAGAATATAACTACTATAATACTGCTCCTGTGTACAAGAATATAACTACTATAATACTGCTCCTATGTACAAGAATATAACTACTATAATACTGCTCCTATGTACAAGAATATAACTACTATAATACTGCTCCTACATACAAGAATATAACTACTATAATACTGCTCCTATGTAAAAGAATATAACCACTATAATACTGCCTCCTATGTATAAGAATATAACTACTATAATACTGCTCCTATGTACAAGAATATAACTACTATAATACTGCCTCCTAAGGGTGAGGTTGTGTGTCAGTAGCTCTCCTGATGTCTGGAGAAAGTCCGGGGTGTGGCCAGCTTCAGCATGGAACTTTCCTAAGCAAGCCCCAGGCTTTCAGGCCTACACTGGGACAGAACTCCCAGTCTTTTTCATCTGTGGATGTTAATCCTAATGTCATTCCTGTGGAAGGAAATTCACAGAATGTAATTGCCAGCAGCTCAAGAAAAAGTACAGAAAGTATGGATATGACGAAAACACAGAAAGAAGGAACTGAATCCAGGAAAAGTGAGGTGAGACAGCCAGCCATGAAAGTCTTGCAGAAGTCAGGGAAGTCAAGTGACTCCAAAAAGGAATCCTTTGTGGGGAACAAAACTGTGAGTAAGATCCAGCAGTGTGAACAGGAGCAGAGCTCATCTCCAGCAGGTGCTCAGCTCACCCCTCAGCGACATCGCAGGACCTCCTTGGAGAGACAGACCTTGCAGCAGAATTTGCAGCAGCATGATCTGGTGTCCAGTATGGCGTCCACAGCCCGCACAAGGTCTCAGGTTGGTCGTGGGAGCAGCAAACCTGCTGAGAAGCTGCAGGCCTCAGGTGACTACAAACCACCAAAGACAAAACCACTGGTGAAGGAGGCTGATCGAGCACCTGAGGTGAAGCTTGCCGAGGAGATCCCAAACCTGGTAAGGAGAATGGGGGAGCTGAGAAGCCATAAGCAAATGCTGGACATGCAAATAGACTGTTTATACAAGTTAAAGACTGCAAACCCTGACAGTAAAGCTCTGTATGATGGCAAGCTGCACTCACTGGGCATAGAGCTGGCTGGTGTGGGAAGGGAGATAGACTGTGTCCTGGAGAGGATGGGGCCCCTGGCAGAGACCTATAGGAACCAGGAGCGGTTTGTGGCAAGTAAGCCAAATGTTAGACTGGAGTCTAGATCCTGTGATGGAGAGTCAGGGTCAGATGTCCCCCCAGATGAGTCCCAGCAGAAGATGCGACCTATACTGCAGGCAGCAAGCTTCTCCTTCCAAGCCAGCGGTGTGCAGCAGCAGCAACTTCAGAGACCCGCACCACAGGTCCCAGCAAGCACTACACTGCAGCAAAAACCAAAAGTACAGACACAGAGACATGCACCACAGGCCCCAGCAGAGACTGTGCAGAGACCTGTACTACAAGTTTCAGCTGGTGCAGCACAGAAGCAGCCACAAACATTGACACCACAGGTCCCAGCTAGCAATGTACAGCAGCAGCCACAGAGACCTGCACAACAAGGCCCAGCAGACACTGTGCAAGGACTTGTACCACAAGTTCAAGCCGGAACAACACCGCAGCAGTCACAGACATTGGCACCACAGGTCCCAGCTAGCACTGCACGGCAGCAACCTGAGATGTTGACACCACAAGTCTCAGCTGGCACTGAACAGCAGCAGCTACAGAGATCTACAGCCGTCCCTGATCAGGTGCATGGAGCCCAGAGACTAGCAGAGGCACCACAAGTCCCAGCAGGCTCTGTGCAGCAGCAGGAAAGTGGACAGTCATCTGTGTGTCAGGATGATGTGGTGACGCAGCAGACTGTGGATAATGGCGGTTGTATACCTGCAGGGTCTGAGGCTGGAGGGGATATGCTGTCTGTGTGGGAACTGTCTGATGGTGACATAGAGGTGGATGGGGCGGGAGAGGCTGTGCAGAGTAATGTGCAGGATTTCCCCCCTTTACATACACCAACACCAGGTGTCATAGACGCCCCTAGAGCAGATGTCCCCCCTGTAGATCAGGGCCATGAGACCCGGCAGAATCCCCCCAGAAATGCCTGGAACCGCGGCGCTCCATCCTTCTCCTCCGGTGGTGGTTATTCAGGCCAGGCTTTTAAGAGGAGGAACGTGGTGCGTTTCAAACACCGAGGTGCCAAAGAAGACCTCCCCGATAGGAGGTTTGTGGTGCGGGAGCTTCTTTGTGGCCAGATGGGTTTTTCGCCATCGGAGATCTTGGCGGTCATAAACCTTCCAGATAGACAAGGCTATGATGTAAGTTTTAAGCTCATGTCTACTCTGGACAGGTTCTGGGCTAGCTTCCCCAGGTTTAGGGTTACAGAGGGCTGGAGTAAATTCGTATTTATTCCGATCTCTAGGCCTGACACCGTCACTGTTAATGTTATATTCTGGAATGAAGCCGTTCCTCCCCAGGATATAGTGGTCTGGCTCAGGAGACACTGCGACCTCATGTCTGACCTGACCAAGAATAGAGACGATGACGGTATCTGGACGGGAGGGTGGAAGGTCCTGGTCAAGCTTCGCCAACAAAACAATGTCACATGCCATCTGCCCAACTCCTTCTACATTGGGAGGGAAAAGGGTGTTTGCTTCTACCCCAGTCAGCCAAGGAAGTGCTTCAGATGTGGCAAGTCAGGTCATTTTGCCAGTTCCTGCACTGTGGTGAAGTGTAATCTCTGTGGTGAGATCGGCCATGTTAGTGCTAACTGTGAGACCGTGAGGTGTAACCTGTGTGGAAAAATGGGCCACCCCCACAGAGATTGCCCCGATGCCTGGCATAATGTGTGTAAGGAGCTTCCTGATGAGGAGCTGCTGGAAGGGGCAGAGGCTGTGGAGGAGGAGGCCCTAGTGTCAGGGACGATACTGACCAGACAAGGGGTCCAGGAGGGGTCAGGTACTGTAGAACCAGAACATCAGGGCCCAGAGAGTGCACAGGGTGATTCTGAGACTGTCCCTCAGGTCCAGCAGCGGCCAGAGGCGGCCTCCTCCATATCACCAGCTGCATCTGAGGAGTTTAAGACCAAACAGAGTAAAAGGAGGAAAAAAGACAAGTCCTCCCGTAAGGCCGAGGAAGAATACAACACAGACCAACGGGCCAAGAAAAAAGTCAACACTGGTACTGGTGTAATGGTCGTATCTAATAGATATGAGGTTCTGACAGAGTCAGAGGGTGACCCTGAGCAGGAGCTTGAAAGAATAGATGCTGAGTATGAAAGAGATGCAGGAGATCCCCCAACAAAAAGGAGGCCTATATCTGTAGAAGATCCGTTAGAGTCTGACATGGAGACAAATGGGAGGCAGAATGACTCAGACTCTGTGGAATAATGATGATGAGGACCTTACTGCTTTTATTGTGCTTTGCACTGATGGCCGGGTTTTCTTTAAAAATAGTTTCCAGTAATGTGAATAGTGTTAAAGTCAGGAGTACAAGACACGCAGTGTACGAGCACCTGAGGTACCTGGATGCAGATGTCATCTTTCTGCAGGAGACCCGTTTGACCACATCTGGGCTTTTACGTGAGGCTGAGAGGGAATGGCGGTCTGGTCCTTCTTTCTGGTCGCTGGCTGTGGAGCCTTATGCCGGGGTTGCCATACTCTTTAATACCAATGATGTGACTGTCCATAGGCTGACAGAGGTAGCTATGGGTCGGTGTCTGGTCCTGGAAGTCACCATCCATGGTAGGAAGCTCCGGCTTATCAATATCTATGGCCCACAGTCAGTGGCAGGAAGGATCCAGTTGTTTGATGAGGTCAAACAATATCTTTTTACCTCAGTTCCTGTGGTGTTGGCTGGAGATTTTAATGTCACTAGAACATCGGGTGACAGATCCTCCGGTCGAGCTGTGACCCGGGACTCCAAGGTCCTGAATAACATCATTCAGCAGACAGGCCTTAGTGATGTGTTCACACAAGGAGGTAGGAAGCCTAAATTTACGTACACCTGTGCTGACAGAAGCAGTCGGATTGATATGGTTTTTGTTTGTCCTACAGAAACTATTAGTGGAAGGAGTGAGAAGGTCGTCCCTTTTTCTGATCATCTCGCCCTGTGTTTTTGTTTAGGAGATACTAAACGCCCTGATGTTGGTAGGGGATTATGGAGGCTTAATTCCAGTCTCTTGGAGGATCCCTACATCCAGAACTGTGTCCGCTCTCTTTTTCAGCACCAACTAGAGAGGGTGGACTTCTATGATAACATGGCCGACTGGTGGGAGGATGTCAAGGAGGAGATCAGATCCCTCTTGAGGAGGCTGTCATTTAAGAAAGGGAAGAATAAGTATAGCCAGTATCTGAGACTGCGGAAAGAATTGGAGTCACTGTATTCGGCAGATGGGAGGGACCAAGAAAAGATCAACCGACTGAAATCTGAGATAAGTCAGTATCAGTACAGCAGGTACACCTCCCTGGTCCTCGAACGGGATTATGGGGCCTTAGGGTCACCTGATCCCTTTGAGAACTGCCGGGAGCGTGTGGCCAACAAAGTGGTCACCGGTCTCACTGACTCCCAGGGTGTTTTGCAGGAATCTCGGGAGGGTATCCTGGGGGTGGTGAGATCCTACTATACTGACTTGTTTCAGAGGAAGGTTTTGGATAAAGAGAAGATGGCTCAATTCTTGGAGGCAACTCCAGGCCCTGACACTAATGATCTGGACTTTTCTCCTTTAACAGCAGAATTAACGGTGGAGGAGGTTAAAGTGGCCATTGATCAGTTACATCTGAAGAAGGCACCAGGTCCAGACGGTATTACCGCAGAATTTTATAAGAAGTTCAGGGACCACTTAGCCCCAATCCTCGTGGACGTGTACAAAAATTGTCTAGAAAATCACCTGATGCCTCCGTCCATGAGGGTGTCCTCGTTAATTCTGCTGTCTAAAGGTAAGGAGCCTAGTGACATCAAGAACTGGAGGCCGATTGCCCTCTTGAATGTCGACAGGAAGATTCTGGCAAAAATTCTGTTCTCTAGGTTAGTCTGTTTGTCCCGGGCACTGTTGTCAGGCTGTCAGTTCGGCACAGTAAAAGGGCGGAACATCTCTGGAGCAGTCATCTCGATAAGGGAGATGTTTGAGAGATGTAAAGCTCTGAGGTGTGGGAGATATGTTGTAGGTCTGGACCAGGCTAAAGCCTTCGACAGAGTAGACCATGAGTATCTATGGGCCACTTTGTCAAAGTACGGTATTCCGGGACAATTTATTGATTGGCTGAAGACCTTGTATAGAGAGGCTGAGAGCTTTCCTCTGATCAATGGTTGGCAGGGGGACACATTCAGGGTTGAGGCAGGGGTGAGACAAGGCTGCCCACTGAGTCCTCTCCTGTATGTGTTTGCCTTAGACCCGTTCCTGAGGTCGCTGCAGGAGTGTGATTTTCGGGGGGTGCCGGTCCCCCACTGCTTGCCCCTGAGTGTTGTCGCCTACGCGGATGATGTGACTGTGGTGATATCTGAGCCTCGTGAGGTGGAGATGTTGTCTGCAGCCATCAGAAGCTACTCGGAGGCCTCAGGGTCTCTGGTCAACCTTGAGAAGAGTCAAGCTTTCTGGACACTAAGTTCTGATCCAGATTTTGATCTACCACAATTTGTGAAAGCCTCCACCCATATTAAGATCTTAGGGGTTAAATTCGGGAGGGATGATAACGCCAGGATAAATTGGGAGGAAAAGTTGGATGCCGGAAATGCAAAGGTTCAGCGATGGAAGAACTGGAGGCTGACCTATAGAGAAAGGGTTAAAATGCTGAAGACTTATCTGGTCCCTGTCTTCTTATATGTGTCTGTCATTTTTCCTTTGCCAGAATCTTTCTCGGCTAGGCTCTTCAGCCTGTTCTTCCAGCTTCTTTGGGGGAACAGGTTGAATCTGATAAAGAGGGGTATAACGTACCTGCAGAGGAGAGAGGGGGGGCTGGATATGATAAATCCAAGGGTGTTCTTTGACTCCATGTTTCTAAAAGTCAATTTTGGTGGCCTGGACTCAGAGAACAGCTCCCTGTGGGTGAATAGTGTCAGGGACTGGATATTGCCTTTTGCAGAATCTTGGGTGCGAGGCGGCAGTCTCAAGAGGGGTCGGTTGACTCGTGGCTTCCTCCCCCAGTACCTGGACTATGCCCTGAAGTGTGTCAGGAAGTGGAGGCTAGAGAAGTCATTCATAGGGAGTAAGTCCAGGAAAGAACTATACATTAAGATATGCAATGACTTCTTCTGCTCTCCACTTGCCTTGAGAGATTGTCCGACCACCATCCTGCAAGAAAGCCTTAGGTTCCTTAATGGGAAGCGACTCCCCTCTAAACTATTCAACATTGCTTGGTTGTCTCTACATGGGAGGCTTTTTGTTAAGGGAAATTTAAAATACTTGTCGCTGTCAGACAGAATGTGTCCCCTGGGATGTCAGCAGGAGGAGACCATGCAGCACTTCATAACTGAGTGCTGGGGAGGACGGCAGATATGGAAGGAAGTGTCTGAGATCTTAAAGATCCCAAGGTTACCGTCCCTGAAATATCCAGACATTATCTATGGCGTCCCATCTGCTAATGCTTATGTTGACAAGGGTACAATGTATCTAATAATAACAGTCATTAAATACTATCATTGGCATACAAGAACCCGGGTGTCCCTACATAGTGAAGCCTTCCATCATAGTACTGCAGTCACCCAAATACTGTCCGAACTCAGGTGGATAAAATCATTAGAGATTAAGAGGGACCAGAAAAACAAAAAGTTATGGTTAAATATATGTCTGGATTAAAATTTATGTATTTATTTTTGTTTCCTCCTACCTCAGCAGATGTGGATACAATGTATGTACACTGCTGTGATTTCTGTTTTGATTTGAAGGAAAATTTGTATTGATTTAATTGTATGTTTTGTTTTTTACAATAAAAATTGCCTCCTATGTACAAGAATATAACTACTATAATACTGCTCCTATGTACAAGAATATAACTACTATAATACTGCTCCTATGTACAAGAATATAAATACTATAATACTGCCTCATATGTATAAGAATATAACTACTATAATACTGCTCCTATGTACAAGAATATAACTACTATAATACTGCCTCATATGTATAAGAATATAACTACTATAACACTGCCTCCTATGTATAACAATATAACTACTATAATACTGCTCCTATGTACAAGAATATAACTACTATAATACTGCTCCTATGTACAAGAATATAACTACTATAATACTGCTCCTGTGTACAAGAATATAACTACTATAATACTGCTCCTATGTACAAGAATATAACTACTATAATACTGCTCCTATGTACAAGAATATAACTACTATAATACTGCTCCTACATACAAGAATATAACTACTATAATACTGCTCCTATGTAAAAGAATATAACCACTATAATACTGCCTCCTATGTATAAGAATATAACTACTATAATACTGCTCCTATGTACAAGAATATAACTACTATAATACTGCTCCTATGTACAAGAATATAACTACTATAATACTGCTCCTACATACAAGAATATAACTACTATAATACTGCTCCTATGTAAAAGAATATAACCACTATAATACTGCTCCTATGTATAAGAATATAACTACTATAATACTGCTCCTATGTACAAGAATATCAATACTATAATACTGCTCCTATGTACAAGATTATAACTACTATAATACTGCTCCTATGTATAAGAATTCTAACTACTATAATACTGCCTCCTATCTACAAGAATATAACTACTATAATAACTGCTCCTATGTACAAGAATATAACTACTATAATACTGCTCCTGTGTACAAGAATATAACTACTATAATACTGCTCCTATGTACAAGAATATAAATACTATAATACTGCCTCATATGTATAAGAATATAACTACTATAATACTGCTCCTGTGTACAAGAATATAACTACTATATACTGCTCCTATGTACAAGAATATAATACTATAATACTGCTCCTATGTATAAGAATATAACTACTATAATACTGCTCCTATGTACATAAGAATATATAACTACTATAATACTGCTCCTATGTACAAGAATATAACTACTATAATACTGCTCCTATGTACAAGAATATAACTACTATAATACTGCTCCTATGTACAAGAATATAACTACTATAATACTGCTCCTATGTACAAGGAATATAACTACTATAATACTGCTCCTATGTACAAGAATTATAACTACTATAATACTGCCTCCTATCTACAAGAATATAACTACTATAATACTGCTCCTATGTACAAGAATATAACTACTATAATACTGCTCCTATGTACAAGAATATAACTACTATAATACTGCCAACTATGTACAAGAATATAACTACTATAATACTGCCTCCTATGTACAAGAATATAACTACTATAATACTGCTCCTATGTACAAGAATATAACTACTATAACACTGCCTCCTATGTATAAGAATATAACTGCTATAATACTGCTCCTATGTACAAGAATATAAATACTATAATACTGCCTCCTATGTATAAGAATATAACTACTATAATACTGCTCCTATGTACAAGAAAATAACTACTATAATACTGCCTTCTATGTACAAGAATATAACTACTATAATACTGCTCCTATGTACACGAATAACTACTATAATACTGCTCCTATGTACAAGAATATAACTACTATAATACTGCTCCTATGTACAAGAAAATAACTACTATAATACTGCTCCTATGTACAAGAATATAACAACTATAATACTGCTCCTATGTACAAGAATATAACTACTATAATACTGCTCCTATGTACAAGAATATAATTACTATAATACTGCCTCCTATGTACAATAGTATATCTACTATAATACACCTCTGCTATGCACAAGAATATAACTCTATAATGCTGCTCCTATGTACAAGAATATAACTACTATAATACTGCTCCTATGTACAAGAATATAACAACTATAATACTGCTCCTATGTACAAGAATATAACTACTATAATACTGCTCCTATGCACAAGAATATAACTACTATAATACTGCCTCCTATGTACAATAATATAACTACTATAATACTGTCTCCTATGCACAAGAATATAACTCTATAATGCTGCTCCTATGTACAAGAATATAACTACTATAATACTGCTCCTATGTACAAGAATATAACTACTATAATACTGCTCCTATGTACAAGAATATAACTACTATAATACTGCTCCTATGTACAAGAATATAACTACTATAATACTGCTTTTATGTACAAGAATATAACTACTATAATACTGCTCCTATGTACAAGAATATAACTACTATAATACTGCTCCTATGTACAAGAATATAACTACTATAATACTGCTTTATGTACAAGAATATAACTACTATAATACTGCTCCTATGTACAAGAATATAACTACTATAATACTGCTCCTATGTACAAGAATATAACTACTATAATACTTCTCCTATGTACAAGAATATAACTCCTTTTGAAGAATACAACTAGTATAGTAAAAATAGAGCTATCTATTTTGTATTTTCTAATTTAATGACAGCTCACGATGGGTGGTGCAGGGTGCTCAGGGTGCAACAACGTCTCTAAGCATTGCTGCAGTAGAGGGGGTGTTGCCAGCATCAAGAGCGCTCCTGAATTAACAGCTCCAGTTCACAACTGGGGTGAGAGGAAGCGGTGTGATCAAAGCAGACCAATTGCACATGGCTCCCGCAGTCTCAAACAGCCTCCAATCAGCCATGAACACCTACAAAGCATCTCTGGGCAGTTGGTTCAGTAATCCTGCTGTTAGGGCGGACTAGTGTCGTTCTGTCTGCAGCCTGTGTCGTACTAACACAGAGCATAATGTATTAGTGTACCACAGTCTGCTAATACATGATAACATTGAAGTCATAAAGTACTAATCTCATAATGGGATTTAAATTAAAAAAAAAGTTATCAAAAATTAAAAACTAAAAAAAACACTAAACACAAAAACTCCATTTTCAGTATAAAATACATTTTGTTGTACTCACGTTAAATAAAAATAAAAAACCTATACATATTATCCACACGACCATAATGATCTGGAGAATTCATTTATCAGGATTAGAGATGAGCGAATCTATTTGCCGCTTCGTAGATTCGATACGAATCTTGGAAATTTTCCATTGCGAAGCGAATCCGAATTTTTGGAGATTCGCTCTGTTAGATTCGAAAATGTTCTTAAGGTTTTCTATGTTTTTGTCCGACAAATGCTGCATATAAGTTACTCTATACGCTGTTGCGTACGAATTCAATTAATTAGCGAACTTTTACTGTTAGTCATTCGTTCGTCAAAAGCGGTCACCGGACCTAGTGGGCAGGGCTTGCTCTGATTGGCTCAGGCTCGGAAAGCCATTGACACATCAGTTGTGCTGCGACTGCTGAGACGAGCAGAAGCAGTGTGCATGTAGTTCTGAGAGACTGAGACCTGTTTTGTTAAAATTGGGATGCAATTGTTCAGGGAATCCATATTACACATCAGGGATACTGCAGGGCAAGTGCAGGGCTAGTAATTAATCAGGCAGGGAGAGCGACAGGGAGAGAGATAGGGAGAGAGACAGGGAGAGAGAAAAAGACCAGCTGCAGGGCCACAGAGTCAAGTGAAAAATGTCTGGAATGGATAAGAAAAAGGGTTCCAGTTCCAGCCAGACCTCGAGCTCCAAAAAAAAGGAGAAGGTGGCACAGGGCAGAAGTGCCAAAGGACCTGTAGCTGGAGCTTCTACTTGTAGAATTCGCAATACTTGGTCGTTGTTCCACTAGGCTAACTCTCCAAGGCGCAAAATTGTAGTGGAGGAGAAATGGATGAGTTAGTGGAGTGGATGGCACGCTCATCTCAGTCTCAGCCAGATGATCTGCTGTCATCTGCTGATACAGTATCCATATGTGGCCAGGGGTCAGACTCAGAGCATTCCTCCTGCTCCACCATTCCGCTCCAGCAAAGCCCGTCATTTCCGTACGCAATTTGTACACTTATGCGTACGTGTTCACAGAAGTTGCATACCTTTTAAAACTGAACGTTCGTTATTAGTGCGCGAATGTTCGCAAAACGCCACATAATAACGTATGATTTGTACGCAGATTCACCGAATAGATTCGTAGAATATACAAATCTTATGAAAAGTTCGACGAATATTCGGCGAAGCGAATTTTGGATGATTCGCTCATCTCTAATCAGGATATTTATTTTGAAATATGAACGGCATAAAAAGTAAACAACAAAAACAACAATAAAAACCCATGAAAAATCACTTGTTTGTTCATTTTTGCAGCAAAAAAATGAAACATATAAATGACACCATAGTTTACATGTAACCACTAAAAAGTAATACTATTTCTCCACCATAAAATAAGGCTTCAGACACGTCAGTGAAAAAAAAACAAAAAAAAACAGTGATGGCTGCTGAAACGAAGAGGCAAAAAGGAAAAATAAAAGGGTTAAAACACAAAATCATACACATAAATAATGAGATGCAGATAGCGTTCACGGTGCGCCGTGTGTACTGGTTATTATTCCGTATTTTTGTATGCACATCAGATGTGTATTCACAAGATGAGACTTCTGGTGGAGCCGGATCTGCCGTCCCAAGCTGTGATTGTCTCACCGGCTGCACCTTCCATTTGATAATAATTGATGTTTTATAATTTCTCATATTCCAGACTCAGCGAAGCTTGTGATTTATGGATCCACGTGATCTCCTGTCAATTCTAACGTGTTGTTGTTTGCATGACTAATGTCAAGAGCACATCGAGGATTACGATCAGGGATAGTCTTGTCCAGAATTACAATGCATGTGGAAAGTCTAGAGACCCTCTCACTTTTCTCACATTTTGTTATTTTGCTCTTTGTGTAATTTATTGAAAAAAAAAAATCTTGCATTGACATAAGTATTCAGCCCCTTTACTCATGACTTAGTTGAAGCCCATTTGGCAGAGATTCCAGCCTCCAGTCTTCTTGCGGATGATGCCACAAGGTTTATACACCTGGATTTGGGGATTTTCTGCCATTCTTCTCTGCAGATCCTCTCAAGCTCTGTCAGGTTGGATAGTGACCATCGGTGGACAGACATTTTCAGGTCTCTCCAGAAACATTCCATTGGGTTCAAGTCAGGGCTCTGGAGGGACTACTCAAGGACATTCACAGAATTGTCCCTATGCCGCTCTTGTGTTGTGCTCTCTTGGTTGTGTGCGTAGGGTCATGGTCTTGTTGGAAGATAGACCTTCAGCCCAGTTTGAGGTCCACAACGCTCTGCATCAGGTTTTTGTGAAGAATATCTCTGTACTTTGCTTCATTCAGCTTTCCATCAACCCTTATAAGTCTTCTTGTCCCAGTCACTGAAAAACACCCACTAAGCAGGTTGCTGCCACCCCCATACTTGTCATAAAGCCCACATTGCTGGAGTGCTGCCATGATGGTCGACAATCTGGACATTTGGTGGGGTGGCCAGCTCTATGAAGAATTCAGGCTGTTCCAAGCTTCTTCTGGAGGCCACTGTGCTCTTGGAAACTTTCAGTAGATCAGAATTCTTTTGTCCCCTTCTCCAGATCTCAGCCTCCACACAATCCTGTCTCTGAGCTC
Source organism: Rhinella marina (assembly GCA_900303285.1). Lineage (NCBI taxonomy): Eukaryota > Metazoa > Chordata > Amphibia > Anura > Bufonidae > Rhinella > Rhinella marina. Next base: position 136,165 of record ONZH01003453.1, read on the forward strand.
TACAGGCAGTTCTTTCCTCCTCATGGATTTGTTTTGCTCTGATGCATAGTCAGCTGTGAGACCTTATATAGACAGGGCTGTGTCCAGTCAACTGAATTTACCAGTTAGACTCTAATTAAGGTGCAGGAACATCTCAAGAGGATCAAGCGATATTGGAGGCCCCAAAGCTAAATGTTAAGTCTCATTGCAAAGAGTCTTAATACTTATGTCCATGCAAATGTTCAGTTTTCCCTGAGTGCAAGTTGATAGGAGAAATGTTAAATTTTTGGATTTTAGCATAAGGTTGCAACATAACAATGTGAAAGGGTCTGAAGACTTTCTGAATGCATTATAGATTCCTTGGATATCTAAGTGGTATGATAAAGCTGCATGGGATCTGCTCTAGAACTGAAGGAGGCTTAGATCACAGGAAAGTTGTATCAGATACATGCTATATGGAGAAAAGTATTGGGACACCTCCACATTCCACCTCCAGGTTCCTTTAATGCATCCCATTCTAAATCCATAGGCATTGATATGGAGTTGAACCACTTTTTTTCTTCTTTTCTGAGGCATGATGTTTTGGAACGTGTCTGTGGGAATTTTTGCCCATTCATCCAGAAGTGCATTCGTGAGGTTGGACACTGATGCTGGATGAGAGGGTCTTGCTCTTGATCTCCGGTCTACGTAGTTCATCTCAAAAATATTGGATGGGGTTGAGGTCAGAACTCTGTGTGGCTGGTCAAGTTCTTCTACACCAGACTTCTCCAACAATGCCTTCATGGAGCTTGCTTTGTGCACTAGGGTGCAGTCATGCTGGAACAGAGAAGGGCCTTCAAAGAACTGTTTTCAAAAAGTTGGAAGCGTACAGTTGCCCACAATCTCTTGGTCTGCTAAAGCATTAAGATTTCCCATCACAGACAGGAGAGGGCCCCTTGCAAGACCAGCATAGGGTCCCATTGCTCTCAAACCACTCACTATAGAGCCACTCAATGTCTCTTTAGCCACTTACAGATACCTGAGAATGAAATTCCTTAGCTCAGTCCATTACATACAATCTAACAGCAGAAAGCAAACTTTTAAGATGACAATGAACCCACCTACCTCCTGGGCCTTTGTGCAGCTGCGCAGGCTGCACATATGGTTTGCCCGCCCCTGCTGGAAATAGAGGGTAGAGGCCAACCCCTGAAGACCACCCCCATAGCATTTTCCCTTCTCCACCAAACTCTACAGCTGGCACAATGCAGTCAGGCAGGTATCATTCTCCTGGCATTCACCAAAACTAGACTTGTCCATTGGACCACCAGATAGAGAAGCATGACTGGTCACTCCACAGAGGATGTTTCCACTGCTCCAGAGTCCAGTGGTGGCATGCTTTACACCTCTTCATCTGATGCTTGGCATTGTGCTTGGTGATGTACGGCTCACACGTAGCTTCTCAGTCATGGAAACTCATGATGCCATGAAGAACAATTTTTGTCCAGTCATTGCCCAGGTCTATGTAGAGACTTCTCTCACCTAGCTTTTGAGTTATGTAGAGCGGGTACATACAGCAGAGATTCTGTATACACTGTGCACTATGTACGGTGAAGCATTGTATACCGTGTGGTGGTTTTTTACCTGAAGAGCTGCCAGTACTGGCACTGCTCATTTGTAATCATCACAGAACACGTCTGCACTTTTGATATTGAATTTTGTAATTTTTTTTCTCCCCCTTTTTCTCTAATGATCACGCTCACTTCTCATGAAAAAACATTTTTGAGGGCCGCCTCTTTGTGCTCTAATTGCACCTGTTGTCTATTTAAGAGCCCATTTCAGGATTACGAGGTAAACAGAAAATTATGCTAACAGTATTCTCGTTGTAAATGGCGGCTTATTTAATTAAGTCATTGCGCAGGAGGCGGAAAGACTTCATTACAAATTGAGAATTCAAATCAACTCAGAGGACCTGAGGATTCATTCTCGGAGTTGTTTTCATTTATGAAATTGACCATCACATGCTCATTACTGACAAAGGATAGGCTTTGACTTTGGGAAGGTCAGCTGCATGCCACTACACAGCGCCAAATAATACCTACCAGAAAGTGTTTGTACAATGCTGACACTTAGTGCCCAAATAACACCCCCAATATAATACTTCTAAGTTTATAATACTGTAATATATTTCCAGTGTAATATGACCAAGCAATTCCCCCAAATAAAGTCTAAATAGTGAAAATCTCAATCGTAGTGGTGGTCCAGGAAAGTGAAGGTTTACAACGTCTCAGATTGCTTCTCCACCCTCAGTCCTTGGGAGACCACCAAGACATACAAGGACTCTTAGAAAAATGCAAATTTTGTACCCCCAAAGACCAGTTCTGTTAGGATGGCAGTATTATAGTAGTTATATTATTGTACATAGGAGGCAGTATTATAGTAGTTATATTCTTGTACATAGGAACAGTATTATAGTAGTTATATTCTTGTACATAGGAGGCAGTATTATAGTAGTTATATTCTTGTACATAGGAGCAGTATTATATTAGTTATATTCTTGTACATAGGAGCAGTATTATATTAGTTATATTCTTGTACATAGGAGCAGTATTATAGTAGTTATATTCTTGCACATAGGAACAGTATTATAGTAGTTATATTCCTGTACATAGGAGCAGTATTGTAGTAGTTATATTCTTGCACATAGGAGCAGTATTATAGTAGTTATATTTTGTACATAGGAGGCAGTATTATAGTAGTTATATTCTTGTACATAGGAGCAGTATTATAGTAGTTATATTCTTGTACTAGGAGGCAGTATTAAGTAGTTAATTCTTGCACATAGGAGCAGTATTATAGTAGTTATATTTTGTACATAGGAGGCAGTATTATAGTAGTTATATTCTTGTACATAGGAGCAGTATTATATAGTAGTTATATTCTTGTACATAGGAGGCAGTATTATAGTAGTTATATTCTTGCACATAGGAGCAGTATTATAGTAGTTATACTTCTTGTACATAGGAGGCAGTATTATAGTAGTTATATTCTTGTACATAGGAGCAGTATTATAGTAGTTATATTCTTGTACATAGGAACAGTATTATAGTAGTTATATTCTTGTACATAGGAGCAGTATTATAGTAGTTATATTCTTGTACATAGGAGCAGTATTATAGTAGTTTATATTCTTGTGTACATAGGAGCAGTATTATAGTAGTTATATTCTTGTACATAGGAGGCAGTATTATAGTAGTTATATATTCTTGTACATAGGAGCAGTATTATAGTAGTTATATTCTTTGTACATAGGAGCAGTATTATAGTAGTTATATTCTTGTACATAGGAGCAGTATTATAGTAGTTATATTCTTGTACATAGGAGGCAGTATTATAGTAGTTATATTCTTGTACATAGGAGCAGTATTAGTAGTTTATATTCTTGTACATAGGAGCAGTAGTATATAGGTAGTTATATTCTTGTACATAGGAGCAGTATTATAGTAGTTATATTCTTGTACATAGGAGCAGTATTATAGTAGTTATATTCTTGTACATAGGAGCAGTATTATAGTAGTTATATTCTTGTACATAGGAGCAGTATTATAGTAGTTATATTCTTGTACATAGGAGGCAGTATTATAGTAGTTATATTTCTTGTACATAGGAGCAGTATTATAGTAGTTATATTCTTGTACATAGGAGCAGTATTATAGTAGTTATATTCTTGTACATAGGAGCAGTATTATAGTAGTTATATTCTTGTACATAGGAGCCAGTATTATAGTAGTTATATTCTTGTACATAGGAGCAGTATTATAGTAGTTATATTCTTGTACATATAGAGCAGTATTATATAGTAGTTATATTCTTGTACATAGGAGCAGTATTATAGTAGTTATATTTCTTGTACATAGGAGGCAGTATTATAGTAGTTATAGTCTTGTACATAGCAGTATTATAGTAGTTATATTCTTGTACATAGGAGCAGTATTATAGTAGTTATATTCTTGTACATAGGAGGCAGTATTATAGTAGTTATAGTTCTTGTACATAGGAGCAGTATTATAGTAGTTATATTCTTGTACATAGGAGCAGTATATAGTATTATAGTTATATAGTTCTTGTACATAGGAGGCAGTATTATAGTAGTTATATTCTTGTACATAGGAGCAGTATTATATAGTAGTTTATATTCTTGTACATAGGAGCAGTATTATAGTAGTTATAGTCTTGTACACAGGAGCAGTATTATAGTAGTTATATTCTTGTACATAGGAGGCAGTATTATAGTAGTTATAGTCTTGTACATAGGAGGCAGTATTATAGTAGTTATATTCTTGTACATAGGAGCAGTATTATAGTAGTCATAGTCTTGTACATAGGAGCAGTATTATAGTAGTTATATTCTTGTACATAGGAGGCAGTATTATAGTAGTTATAGTCTTGTACACAGGAGCAGTATTATAGTAGTTATATTCTTGTACATAGGAGCAGTATTATTGTAGTTATACTCTTGTACATAGGAGGCAGTATTATAGTAGTTATATTCTTGTACATAGGAGCAGTATTATAGTAGTTATATTCTTGTACATAGGAGGCAGTATGTAGAAGGAATTGTTGGCCATGTATAGTATAGATATATGTATATGCATGCATGCCCCTTTAATTAGGCATGCATATACATGTATATATGTATATATATAGATATAGATGGGCCTTCATGACCCAGAGTAGGCAAAGTGACCCCACATTGGGGGTCTATGACCCCATATGCATATCTGTGGGCCTTATATGGCCCCACAGTGCTATGCAGGTATATATATTAAATGGCCCCAAAATATAGTGTCCCCAAAATGATGCCCAGCTGCTCCTAAAGCATACAGATGTATATGTCCCAATATTATACATATACATCTGTATGTATATAAAATAGCCCCATATCCAGGTACCCCCTCGTTAATACTAATGCGCTTGCAGATGGTGGTTTGATGACTGGACTATCAGTCCAGTCTCAAGCACTTCTAAAAGGACAGAGGATCGATACGATCCTCTGTCCCTTTTGTTAAACATCCCCAGCGCCGCTCTGCTCTCCTCCATCCTCCGGCGCTGTAATTACAGTGCCGGAGATAGAAGGGTGATTCACAGGCAGGAGGATCAAAGAGATCCTCCGCCCGTGAATTCCTGTGCGCTTGGGCTGGCGCGGTGACGTCTTTTCACCGCGCCAACCCTCGTGCACATGGCTACCGGCGCGCTCGCTCGCCGGCAACGCGGGAACACGGGAACGAGTGCGACCGGGTTTAAATAACCCGATCACGCTGCGCTCTTCAGTTGAGCCGTGCAGCCCCTTCAAGAATCATCCCCTGGAAGGACGATCAAGCGAGGATCTCCCCCTGGACGACGAGCAACCCCCTAGAAAACGAGCATTTAACCCCTGGATGGGCTGAGTATACCCCACTATCCCACCAACGATATTAACCCCTAATCACCCCAGCATTACCCCTATTTACCCCTGCCCTACTATCTACCCCCTGCAATCCCCCTGAACCCTTTCCCTGTACCTCCTGCAATCCCTGCATTTAACCCTTTCCTTGCCAATCCAGTTTTAACCCTTTATAACAGCCATACCATTTATAATATAGCTATATCACCCCTGCATCTCATATAGCTATATTAACCCTTTGTAATCCAGTGGCTTGTATTACCTTTATTTCCTAGGGACAGTAAGTGTAGGCTCGGGAGGGTGCTGTATATTATTGTGTGTGTTAGTGTATATTTAGTTAGTATTGTGGGTGGAATTAATAGTGGAAGTGTGCTATGTAGTTAGCTTTTTAATATTGTTGTTGTGCGGCTATATATATATATTTATATACATTGATATAAATATATACAGATATAGTCCAAAGAATTAGACTGCAGACATTTAGTATTGCATAATAAATCATTTTATTATTTAAATACAGTTTACAGTGTCTTTGTGTAGCCGCAATAGTACAAGGTAGCTTTACAGTGTACAGGGAACGGATTCCTGTAAGGGAAATAAATAGGCGGAGCTAGCGATAGCCGGTTACGCCTATTTATGCATATTGATTATTAATATCACACAAAATATTAATAATTAATGTACCCTTTAAAATTTGGCGAGCCAGCCCAAACTGGTTGTGGACTGATCTTCTGCACATATGCGCCGCAATTGTGTTATCGCGTCAACTAAGACAGGCGGATAGGGAGCGGACAAATAGCGGAGGGACATGGTGCAGTGTCATGCTATATTGTGCTCCTCTACCTTGAAGTTGGACGGATAACACAAGTGTGGGTGGAATTTTGAGCAGGAAAGGTCCACAAACAGCGAAACTAAAAGTAACGTTTTTGTGATTCCCTTGCACGACTGACCGGCGAGAGTCAATTCACGCTTCAGGTGGATCCAGAAGAGTTGACGGCAGGGGTTCCGGAGGAAGAGGATCTTTTTCCAAGCAGCATAGACGGGTGAAGGTCTCCGGCTGGAAGGGAAAAAGAAGTTCCGAAACTAGGACGCAGACGACTCCAAGCAGGATGGCCACCGAAAAAGTAAGTATGACCGTTGCCACACTGCAGCACTTAAGCAAAAACAGTACATTTAACCCCATACTCCCCACCTCATACAAGTCCACGGAGATGCTTTGGTCTGCTTTGTTGGACCAAGCCTATGCACACAACAAAGTGTGCATAAGCAAAAGCATCTTTCACAAGACCACGAAACGCCTCCTAATGCTGGCCAAATTAGTTCACACTTTTGAGGACAGCATCTGGAAGCCACAACATGTGGAGACAGTTAATGCAGCACAGACAGGGAAGGTCTCCACACCGGAGAACTTCCACTGCCATTGCTGTGTAGAAAATTCAAAGCACATAGCCACACTTGAGACTCAACTAGAAGAAGGGACCCAGTGTACAGCCGAGAGGGGTAGAGAAATCTGTGTGTTGGAATCTAGGCTCTCGGAGAAGGAGAGCTATTATTTCGACATGGACAGGGAGCTCCTCCGACTGTACACTGAGATAAATCAGTTTAAAAACAGAGCCGCATCCATGGATGCGCTGGCTAACTCTTTTAGAGAGGATTTGGCTGCAAGGTTATTAGGAATCTGTCAAGGCCTGGTACTGAGAGCAGGTTACCCTTGCCTACGAAACAGGTTTGTGTTTCGGGAACGGCACAGGCGGAGACAATGGCAAAGGAGGCCACGTCTCATACGGATCACAGATCCGGGGCTTCAGATACGGGAGGACAGGTGAAACGGAGGCTACGGTTTACTCCAACTCCGACAGAGTATAGACATAGCAACCACTTCCAGGGTAAGGACAGCAGTGGAGGATATGAAAGTAGATGGGAACCAGAATACACCTCTTCCAGTCCTCCATATCATCCGGAATTGCCGGAGGAAAATTATCCCAATCATGGCAACATGGAAAGGATAAATTTCCTGTTACGGATCTGCAAGGAGATCCCGAAATATGATCCCAGTGTAGATCCGTTTACGGCATGCGATATGTTTGAGGGCCACTGTAATAAATATTCTGTGGGTCCTCAACATCGCATGGAGCTTTTTAAGCTGTGGTTGCCGACACACCTTAACCAAAGGTATGAGGCAACGGGGAGAACGGAACCCAGGAATAGGCGGTTTCATGATGAGGAGGATCGTCTGTCCTTACTCATGAAACTGGCAACAGGTCATGGGGACGTTACTCCGGAAATCTTGACAAAGTTCAAGCCTACTATACACGACGAGCCTTTGTCGTTGTGTAGTAGGTTTCAAGCCATGTACAGGAAGGTAACCATGAATCAAGGTATAGGAGTCCCACAAGGCATGATCCCCATGTTTGTGGAGAAGTTCCCATACTGCTTGACACTGCAATGCGGCTGAATGCAGCTAGGAAGCCATCACTCACTGACGTGGCCATGATTATTGAGTAGTGCAGGCAGAATATACTGCACAGTAAAAAGTCAGTGAAAGTGAGGGAGCATGTACCCGTACACGTTAAATCGCGTGTACGCCATGCTAGACCGAATTCATTTGTTCACCCCACAGCTCCGCCCTTGGAAAGGACAGGGAGCATCCGATGCTACCAGTGTCTACCGTTTGGACACATGAAGAGGTACGCAACTGGTACGCATCCGAAACCCTGAGAAATCTGGCAATAATAATGGTTTCTAGTCGAATTGTAAATATCCCAGATAAAGAAAAAGTGGTTGTGGAATCTAAAAATTCCACAAAACTACAAGTGGCAGTATGTACCACACAGGTACCTACTGGGAGTCTGGTCGATTTGGAATGAAGGGCAGGGATCCCTAAAGATTTGGCGCCAGTATGTCCTGTCATACTGGATTCTTCGGGGAGACCCCATATAAAAGCCAAAATAAAGGATCAGGAAACGCAAATCATGCTTGACGCAGGTGCGGAGATTTCCATCACCAATGTTGAACATGATTTGCACCCCAACAGCCAGCCCTCAGTGTTGGGTGATCGGATTTGATCACCAACAAGGGGGGGTGAAGGCCCACAGAATCGAAGAGGTGACAGTGTAGGTTGCCAAATACATGACCCTCAAGATCCCGATGTGGTATTACCCCGGTTCCGACAACATTATCGGAAGCGATGTAATGACCAAGAACGGATGGATCCTCAATTTGGCAAATTGCATTGTCTGGAAGGGCCCCAGACAATCCATGGTGTGTGTTATACAACGCCAGTGTCTGGGACCACCCTTGCCAGCATTGGAGAACAAGGTAGATGTACTCGAACACAAATGGCCAAAGGTCTCGCACAATGTAGACCTCGAATCCATTGTGTACGAGCATCCGGATCTGTGCGCCCAAAGCAAGAATGGAAGATTGATTGGCGTTCAGGTGGATATCCAAAGACTGGACCCACCACCTCAACGACAATACCGCTTCCCGCCAGAAGCCAACCAGTCAATACTGGAAATGGTCCAGGATTTGGCTGCGAGGGGCATGGTCATAGAGGGTAATTCCAAGAGCAATAATCCTCTATGGCTAGTAAAGAAGAAGGGTACCGATGCGTTCAGGCTCACCATCGATCTCAGAGTCCTGAACAAGTACACCCCGATGTCAGCCCCTGTTGTGGCACAGACTCCCGACATAATGGCGAGAATAAGTGGCAAAAGATGCATATTTTCGACCATTGATGTCGCCAACGGGTTCTTCTCCATTGAACTCACAGAAGGCTGTAGGTACAAATTTGCCTTTACGGTAGGAGACAAGCAGTACATGTTCAATGTACTTCCCCAGGGCTTCCATAGCAGTCCTACATATTTTCATCAGGCATTGGCGGCCGTGCTGAGTGTGTTTTCTTGGCCACAATGTCTCTTGCAATATGTAGATGACGTGCTCCTGCACACAAAAACCATGGAAGAGCACCTGGTTCTGTTAAGGGAGCTGTTGGGACTCTAGCAAAATACGGACTCAAACTGAGTCTTCACAAGACAAATTTGGCCAGGACTGAGGTGACTTTCCTTGGGGTCCAGATTTCTTTTGGAACCAAAGGAATCATGACAGCCCGAGTGGAAGCCATGGTAAATTTACCTCGGCCCGGCACTCTGCAAGACTTGCGGAAGTTCCTTGGAGTGGCAAATTTCATGAGGGAGTTTTTAGAGGATTTTGCTGCCAAAGCAAAACCCCTCTATGAACTCCTCAGAGGAGAAGAACCCTGACTCAATGGTTGGTCTGAACTCCAGGAAGAGGCCTTTTCAATCCTGAAAAGAGACCTCTCATCTGCCCCTGTGTTGGCCACACCAAACCCCGATGGGGAAATGGCCATACAGGCGTATGCTGGGATGGAGTCTATTTTGGTTGTCCTTCTCCAACAGATAGGACACGACAATAGACTCCTAGGATATTTTTCCAGGCTCCTCTCGCCTGTCGAATGAGGAATGTGCCAAACAACTGGCGGCCATACACTATGCGGTAAAAGCTACTGAGGTAAAAGCTACTGAGCATATTGTAGGCTTCAGACCCCTCACCTTGCAGACTCTGCATTCCCCTTTTGTCCTTTTACTCCGAGACACACTCCCTGGAGTCTCCCAACAGAGATTCGGGAGATGGATCATGAACCTCAGAGGGCGGAATCTGAAAGTGGACCACAAGGCAAAGTATGTTCTGTCCCAGTTATTGAATATGACCGGGACTGAACATGACTGTGGACAACTGTCACAAGATCCAGCACCTCAAATGTTCAGGACTGTCATTCATCCACAAGACAGGGTCATCTTTGCTGATGGCTCTCATTTCTGTCTGGATGGTACCTATGTGACAGGGTTTGCGGTGCTGGATGAGACCACGGGGGGCACTCAAAGTCTCAGGTTACCAGGTCATCTGTCAGCACAACGGGCGGAACTGGAGGCTGTCAAGGAGGCTCTCCTCCTTCAGCCTTCAGGGAATCGAACGATATATAGTGACAGCTCATATGTGGCTCGATCCCTCACGCTGCACCTGGACACCTGGAGGAGGCGAGGGTTTGTGGACAGCCAGAACAAAACTCTGGCCCACGTGACGGTCCTATAGGAGTTGTGGTAGTGGGGTATGGCACATCCTGTGGAGGCAGCAATCATCAAAGTCCCAGCACACCAGAGAGGAGACCAACCTCTAATCATGGGGAACAACAAGGCTGACGAACTGGCTAAAATGGCTGCAGTGTCTGGGGTCCTTCGGGAACCAGGCATTAACAAATCCCTACTTGCCGGATTGCAGTGAGACAGACAAACCTTAAAGATAGCCCTGCGTCATTCGAAGAGGAACAGGCAAAAGATCCTCTTCTAATGACACACATCACAGCTCCACAGCATCCCTGGGTAATGCTACAGGGGATTCTGTGCCATGATTCCAGTACGCGAGCTCTTCCTCTACCAGTAGTCCCGCAGCATCTACAAGCAGAGCTGACGAGACTAAATCACCAGTTGTTCGGACACCTTGTCCGGGATAAACTCCTGCACCCCTTGAACGACAAACTATACTGGTCAGGGATGTCCAACACGGTAGAAGAAGTCACTCAGCAATGCCTGGTGTGTGCTCAGGTGAACCCAAGGGCTTCTGCCCTGAAGCCAGTGTTACAGAGGGTTCCGCCAGTTCCGCCAGTTCTGCCGTTACGCGCTGGTGGTGGTGGATGTCTTCTCCAAGTGGGTAGAAGCCATCCCCACAGTCAATGATTCAGCTACCACGACTGCCCGGGTCCTCTGGGAACAGGTTCTATCACGATGGGGTATCCCCAGAGTGATAGAATCTGACAGAGGGACTCATTTCACGGGTAAGGTCATGAAAGCGCTTTGTGGACTTCTGGACATAAAGCAGAGGTTTCATGTCCCTTACCACCCTCAGTCAGCGGGTATCGTGGAGCGAATGAACCGGACCCCCAAAACATGGCTGGGTAAAGCACTGTTGGAGAGGGGGTCCTCATGGGTGACATCCCTTCCTGCAGTGCTGATGGGTATCCGAGCCACAGAGGCGACGAGTACCTGTATCACGCTATTCGAACTCATGACCGGACGAAAAATGCCCCTGTGTTTTCCCAATGAGCCTCAAGTGTCTGAACCCATGAAGAATACCATCGCCAGGGACATGTTCCTCCAACAGGTTCAACAGAACCTGAAGGAGGTACTGCCACATGCAACTATATGGTTGAACAAACCGTATCTACAGGGGGAAACACCAATGCCCTCTGTAGGAGACATGGTGATGGTAAAGGTCTTCCGCCGTACTGGTCCATGGGACGCAAATTGGGAAGGACCTTTCCAAGTCCTGGAGGTAATGGGTGACACCATGCTTAAGGTACAGAGGCCATTGACAACAAAGAAAAGGTCACTCAGGCGACAGGATACTTTCTGGGTCCACATCAACCAAGCCAAGGCCACCCGGGCCTCCCCAACTCAAAATTAGTGCAATTTGAGTCGGGTGAAGGGGGGGGGGAGTTGGTTGGTCGAAGTTGGGTCCCAGGTTCACTATTCACAACACATGTACGATCATTTGACAGATCACTGGATGTCGACACAGTACAACCAAGGCGGAAAGTAGGGATTACCTGAACAAGGTACTTCTCCAGTTTGTGACGCTAGTGGCGAGCATGGTGATGGCAGGCACAGTCTCTTCGGGGGAAAATCGTGAATCTTCCAATGGTACGACATCATTTAGGGTTTCAGGTCTCATAAGAGTGGAGTGTTTAGGAGGCAAAATCCTGGAACCATACAGAAACCTCACATTTACTCCAGGACAGTGGTATATGTATGGGTTCCACAGGGAGGGTTTTGCCGATGGTATAACACAACACTACACCCCTGTGGAGAATATGTCTGCCATACAACATGATTTACATGCCCTCTGCCTAAAGGAATACAGACATTTTCGAGACTCGGAACCAACACCTATCAAGTCCTTAAGATGGGTGTCTAGGGACCCCCACCTGTATCCTTACAAGGTGGGAGCCAACACTACCACGGTGTTGTGTACGAAAGAAGGGGTTCTGAGTCCTGACGATGTCACTGGGGCAGAGTACAGCGGATGGTACATCCTCAAGGCTACCTTCCCAAAGGATAGCCAAGGCGGTTTTAGGATGAGGACATACTTTGATAGGCCCATACCTGTAAAAGGCACCCTAAAGGCATATTGCATGCTGAGGGATTCTCAGATGATCATCACCAGGGAATCCAAGTATGTCCAAGGACATGTGTCCACAGACTATCTACGTACCAGTGTAATGATGTAGTTATAGTTTTGTACATAGGAGCAGTATTATAGTAGTTATATTCTTGTACATAGGAGGTAGTATTATAGTAGTTATATTCTTGTACATAGGAGGTAGTATTATAGTAGTTATATTATTGTACATAGGAGCAGTATTATAGTAGTTATATTCTTGTACATAGGAGCAGTATTATAGTAGTTACTGTATATTCTTGTACATAGGAGCAGTATTATAGTAGTTATATTCTTGTACATAGGAGCAGTATTATAGTCGTTATATTCTTGTACATAGGAGCAGTATTATAGTAGTTATATTCTTGTACATAGGAGCAGTAATATAGTAGTTCTATTCTTGTATATAGGAGCAGTATTATAGTAGTTCTATTCTTGTACATACGAACAGCATTATAGCAGTGATATTTTCTACATAGTATTATAATAGTTAGAGTTACCATATTTTTAGCTAGCTTAAAAGATTATATGTTTTATAGTCTGCAGTCCGAGTCATCCAGCAGTGCCAGACCTCCCTGAATGCTTCTATAGTGATCTAGATCTAGGGGAATGTTCATACACTTGTACATAGGAGGCAGCATTGTAGTAGTTATGTTCTTGTACATAGAGGACAGTATATTAGTTATTTTTTTATTTATATGGGTACAGGTATTTTTATTCATAGAATCCTCATCCGTGTTGATGAGAGCTACAACTTTTTCCAAAATGTGTTATTGTGTTATTGTCTTATGATTTAGGAATACGTTATGATGTTCATGGTTTGATCATGGAGACTCTATTGGGAGATGTTGCTATGCGATCTGAATTCTGACATGAATGAATCCTATTGGCTTTTGTAGAAGTAAACTTTTGAATGAATAATCCTGTAGCTGGAGCCTCTGTGATAAAGCCACCAGGGGACATCTTCTTTGATACACGAGGCTGTGTATGATTGGATGCCTCCTCAGCTGAACACACAAGAGCTAAGCGTGCTGCACTGAGCTCACTAGGGGGTTCATTGCAGAACGGCATGTTGATGTAACCATAAACACTTCCCAGGTCCACTGGGGAACCTCAATTAGTGATCATAAAGTCTTTAGGCTGCATCTGGAGCAACTGAGATATCATCAATAGAAGAGGATGAAAGACTTCTAAGAAAGACTCTCCAAAGGTAAACTACGGCTTATTAACAAGATTACACATTGCTTAGCTTATTCTATGGTCATTAAGAAATAGTTGACACGTGTGACCTGAGGATCTGGAAAATAAACCAAGAAGTGATGTCATCTAGTATGTTTATATCATTGACCATGCTCACTATAAAGTTAGTGGATATCTCCACCCACAAATTGCTTGGTTTTCAAATACCTTGATGGTTCGGTCTTCTTGCTACTAATGAAAAATGTTGTGAAGCGTGAAAATTCACAACTTTCAGTACAAATATGACATGCGCCACGAACAGGAATCAAGGGTTTACATAACAAGTACAAGACTTGGGAATCACCTCTATAAGTATGCAAATGAGGGACCCTGAAGCCTGATGTCATCTTCAAGTGCCAGTTGCCTTGCCAACATGTAGCTTTAGCGTAGACAGTGGAGAAAAGCCGCAGCTGGATCCCACTAGAAGCCATCGCTGGAACCTAGAAGGCGCCTGGCTACTTAGCAACTGGATGTGACAAGCGCTGCGGGAACCAGAAGAGGTAAGCCATGCAGCTGGTCCAGTAGACCTAGAAAGCTCAATTATCTGACTCCCAAAATACATATCTTGTAATCTCTTCCTCCTATGAGTCTACCAGCTCTTAAAAAACAGTCATCTCACTGGGTTGGTGACTCCAGTCCAGCTTTAGTAAGGCATCGGACAGATGCCAAAGGGACATTTTTCCTTACTATGAACACTATTGAACAGCTTGATTCCTAACTCAGAACCATGTGTTTATTTCCAGCTTTACGGAGCCGGCTTCCAGCATCATATCTGACCAGCCTTCTGTGTCGGAGATGAGAAGGATTGTTTGTTGGTGTCTTTTGAATAATTTCTTTCAGGGAGAATATGACAAGTCCTGGCAGGATTCTTAGTTTCCTTAAAAACATTCTCTACAATATGGAAAAACACATGGTAATAGTAGCGCATAATATTCTATTGTTGGGTGTTAAAGACGCCAGCACTAGATTTTACAATTGTAGAGCGCCGGACTGGTTTTCCTGGGGCCCACCAGAGGAATTTATTCTTGTGGCCCAACCACTATATTATCAATAAAGTTTAATAGGTTTTTAATCAAAGAAATAGACCCTGATGTCAAGTTATTAGCTCTAAGGCAATCTTCTGGATCTTTGGGGCTCATTGTGGTATCATAATCTGGGCTCTACAGAGGATCCACTGGTATTCTTGTGGGCCAGTCCAACCCGAGCTCTTGCTCTGGAGGACCTGTCGTGTCCTGCAAGCCTCTTATATGAATGGACACAGTGTAATGCTTAATTATCCCTGTGGTGGCGCTGCAGGGAAACAGAACACTTACTGCCACATTTCCACACAGATTAGAGTTGATTGCTTGGGGTTTCAGCAACTGAGACTATTGTCAATAGACCTCTTCAAGTAAGTAGGAATTGTCCACAGTGGAGAAACCCTAATAGAGCTGCTAAACTAGAGATTGGTGCCATCAGGGGAAGGTCTGTGCAGCTTATAATAATTTTTGGCAAATCTGTCACCCAGGTATGCTGCACCAATAGAACATTTAGCACTCCACAAAAAGGTGACCATGTATTGTGCTTGCCAATGTAGTTTATACAATACAGAGCTGATAACTGATAAACTACAATGCAGATACAGACCCATCTCTGTGCCTCACATAAAAGTACTAGCACCACTAACAGCGGCTTTCCATAAGACTACCAGCCATACATTGCCCCACCATAAGTGAATCAGTCACACAGTGTCCCACCATAACTGAGCCATCCAAACAGTGCCCCACCATAACTGAGCCATCTAAACAGTTCCCCACCATAACTGAGCCCTCTAATCAGTGCTCCACCATAACTGGGCTATCCAAACAGTGCCCCACCATAACTAAGCAATTCAAGCAGTGCCCCACCATAATTGAGCCATCCAAACAGTGTCCAACCCTAACTGAGCCATCTAAACAGTTCCCCACCATAACTCAGCCATCTAAACAGTTCCCCACCATAACTGGGCTATCCAAACAGTGCCCCACCATAACTGAGCCATTCAAGCAGTGCCCCACTATAATGGAGCCATCCAAACAGTGGCCCCACCCTAACTGAGCCATCCAAACAGTGCTTCACCATAACTGAGCCATCCAAACAGTGCCCCACTATAACTGAGCCATCCAAACAGTGCCCCACCATAACTGAACCGTCCAAACAGTGCCCCACCATAACTGAGACATCTAAACAGTGCCCCACCATAACTGAGCTATTCAAGCAGTGCCCCACCATAATTGAGCCATCCAAACAGTGCCCAACCATACCTGAGCCATCCAAACAGTGCCCCACCATAACAGAGCCATTCAAGTAGTGCCCCACCATACCTGAGCCATCCAACCAGTGCCCAAGCATACCTGAGCCATCCAAACAGTGCCCCACCATACCTGAGCCATCCAAACAGTGCCCCACCATAAACTGAGCCATCTAAACAGTGCCCCACCATAATTGAGACATCCAAACAGTGTCCAACCATACCTGAGCCATCCAAACAGTGCCCCACCCTAACTGAGCCATCTAAACAGTTCCCCACCATAACTGAGCCAACCAAACAGTGCCCCACCATAACTGAGCCATCCAAACAGTGGCCCACCATACCTGAGCTATCTAAACAGTTCCCCACCATAACTGAGCCATCTAAACAGTGCCCCACCATAACTGGGCTATCCAAACAGTGCCCCACCATAACTAAGCTATTCAAGCAGTTCCCCACCATAATTGAGCCATCCAAACAATGTCCAACCATACCTGAGCCATCCAAACAGTGCCCCACCATAACTGAGCCATCTAAACAGTGCCCCACCATAACTCAGCCATCCAAACAGTGCCCCACCATAACTGAGACATCTAAACAGTGCCCCACCATAACTGAGCCATTCAAGCAGTGCCCCACCATAATTGAGCCATTCAAGCAGTGCCCCACCATAATTGAGCCATCCAACCAGTGCCCAACCATACCTGAGCCATCCAAACAGTGCCCCACCATAATTGAGCCATCCAACCAGTGCCCAACCATACCTGAGCCATCCAAACAGTGCCCCACCATAAATGAGCCATTCAAGCAGTACCCAACCGTACCTGAGCCATCCAAACAGTGCCCCACCATAATTGAGCCATCCAAACAGTGCCCCACCATAACTGAGCCATCCAAACAGTGCCCCATCATAACTTAGTAATTCAAACAGTTTCCCACCATACCTGAGCCATCTAAACAGTGCCCCACCATAACTGAGCCATCCAAATAGTTGCCCATCAAAACTGAACCATCCAATCAGTGCCCCACCATAACTGAGCCAGCCACACAGTGCCCGACTTATAACTATACCAAACTGTGCACCCTTTTTACTGAATAGCCCCACACATACCAGTCTGCACAAAACTCCATGGCGGGCCACAGGTTCTGCGCCACTGCAAAAATTTACATAAAGATCTTCGAGAAGATCAGATCATCTCTAAGTAATGAATTATGTCTCCATGGTTTGCAGCTGAAAAATTAAATTTTAATATTCAGTGCCCTTTTCATTGCTTCAACCAATTTAATATTTGTAATTAGTAATTAATCCTTGCTCTCTGCATCTCTTCATTGCTACAATTATGACTGTGAAAATGAAATGAGCAATGTAGCATTAAAGGGCTATTCCCATCTCAGACATTGGAAGAATATCACAAGGATATGACTGATAGGTGCGGGTGCCACCTCTTGGACTAGCACCTATGCTTAGAACGGAACCCGTAAAGCCCCGGAGGGCACACCGCACATGCGCGGACTGTTGGAAAGTATGCAAGCATGAATTGCCAATGAATGTCTCTTCCATAATTATACAGTGCCTTGTGAAAGTATTCGGTCCCCTGGAACTTTTCAACCTTTTGCCACATTTCAGGCTTCAAACAAAAAGAGATAGCATTTTACATTTTTGGTGAAGAATCAACAACATTTGGGTCACAATTGTGAAGTGGAACAAAATTTATTGGATCATTTAAACTTTTTTTGTAATAATAAAACTGAAAAGTGGGGCGTGCAAAATTATTTGGCCCCCTTGCATTAATACTTTGTTGCGCCACCTTTTGCTGTGATTACAGCTGCGGTCTCTTGGGGTATGTCTCTATCAGTTTTGCACATCTAGAGACTGAAATTCTTGCCCATTCTTCCTTGCAAAACAGCTGGAGCTCTTTGAGGTTGGATGGAGAGCATTTGTGAACAACAGTTTTCAGCTCTTTCCACATATTCTCAATTGGATTCAGGTCTGGACTGTGACTTGGCCATTCTAAGACCTGGATACGTTTATTTTTGAACCATTCCATTGTAGATTTTGCTTTATGTTTGGGATCATTGTCTTGTTGGAAGATAAATCTCCGTCCTAGTCTCAGGTCTTTTGCAGACTCCAACAGGTTTTCATCCAGAATGGTCCTGTATTTGGCTCCATCCATCTTCCCATCAATTTTAACCATCTTCCCTGTCCCTGCTGATGAAAAGCAGGCCCAAACCATGATGCTGCCACCACCATGCTTGACAGTGGGGATGGTGTGTTCAGGGTGATGAGCTGTGTTGCTTTTACGCCAAACATATCGTTTTGCATTGTTTCCAAAAAGTTGGATTTTGGTTTCATCTGACCAGAGCCCCTTCTTCCACATGTTTGGTGTCTCCCAGGTGGCTTGTGGCAAACTGTAAACCAGACTTTTTATGGATATCTGTGAGAAATGGCTTTCTTCTTGCCACTCTTCCATAAAGGCCAGATTTGTGAAGTGTTGGACTGATTGTTGTCCTATGGACAGACTCTCCCACCTCAGCTGTAGATCTCTGCAGTTCATCCAGAGTGATCATGGGCCTCTTGGCTGCATCTCTGATCAGTCTTCTTCTTGTTTGAGATGAAAGTTTAGAGGGACGGCCGGGTCTTGGTAGATTTGCAGTGGTCTGATACTCCTTCCATTTCAATATGATCGCTTGCACAGTGCTCCTTGGGATGTTTAAAGCTTGGGAAATCTTTTTCCAAATCCGGCTTTAAACCTCTCCACAACAGTATCACGGACCTGCCTGGTGTGTTCCTTGGTCTTCATGATGCAGAACCCTGAGACTATCACAGAACAGGTGCATTTATACGGAGACTTGATTACACACAGGTGGATTCTATTTATCTTCATCAGTCATTTAGGACAACATTGGATCATTCAGAGATCAGAGATCAACTTCTGGACTGAAAGTAAATGGGCCGAATAATTTTGAACACCTAACTTTTCAGTTTTATTATTAAAAAAAAAGTTTAAATAATCCTATAAATTTCGTTCCACTTCACAATTGTGACCCACTTGTTGTTGATTCTTCACCAAAAATGTAAAATGTTATATCTTTTTGTTTGAAGCCTGAAATGTGGCAAAAGTTTGAAAAGTTCCAGGGGGGGGGGGGCGAATACTTTCGCAAGGCACTGTATACACAAGGATATGCAAATATGTTGTTCTAGATTCCCTGCTGGAGTATGATGTTTGCCAAAAGGGGTATCCCCACCATAGACATTTATGGCATATCCATATGGATATGTCAACCAAAGTGTATGCTATAAATGTCTGATAGATGGATTTCCTACCCCTGCGGCCCTACCTATCAGGAATCAAGGGGTCTAGTGATCCCTATTTTGTAGAAGGTGCCATTGCCAGCTGGAGACCGCAACAATAAGGATATGGATGGCTGGTTTGAAAGGCAACGGTTGGATCACAGGCCAGATAGGGACCCCTTATCAGATATATATAGCACATACTATAGACATACAAAATACTTCTTGTTTACACGCTAAAATGTTGGTCCTTCAGATCTTGTGCTCTGGAATAAGGTATAACATGATCCTCCTAGGACCTAATGTAAAATTTCCAATTGGGCCCCACCTACAATGTGGTAATTATTTTATTGCTATCGTTATACATGGAAGAAGTACTCAGGCACCAAAGTTCAGGTACATTTTACCTTTCCATCCCCTATAGCTATGCCTGACACCGTTAGACATGTATGCATAGATTTGAAAAAGTCCAAGGGTTGGGGAAATGCTAATGACTGAGCCCTTTAGGAGTGTCTGATAGGGCTTCCTGAAAGGGGTGATATCTATTCGGGAGTTTGTTTAGTTTTAGTACAGCATCTGATAAGGGTCCCCAACTGACTGAGATCTGCCCCTTCATTCAAGTTATTCACCAAACTTTTCTTTGGAACTGTCCTCTGATCATTTGGAACCTGAATGTTTTGCACTTCGAGGTCTGTTTTGGTTCATGTTGTGCCTGAAAGGAATGAACCATATGGACCAACCCTAACAGAGTTTTACAAGGTCTATTTTGGATTATGTTGGACCAAAAAGGCATGAACCTTGGGGACCAGCCCTGAAAGGTCATCGTTGGTCTAAAGGACCTTGACCATAGTGATCAGCCCCGAAGGAAATTAACAAGGTCTATTTTGGGTCATATTGGTCTTAAAGGTCCTATAGGGATCGGCCCTGAAGAAGCTTTAAAAGGTCTAGTTTGGGTCTTGTTTGGTCTAAAGGGACTAGCCTTAAAGGCACTTTATTATGTGCCAGTTTAGTCTTTTTTTCACCTATAGTACACATTTGTGGATTTTTTTTAATCCTAAACTGGCTGTAAATTAAACATGGCACCCAAGACTAAGATGTTTTATATAAGGCTTTTATGTTTCTTTACTCAGGCAGTAAAAATGCAAAGTGCACATATGTTCATCTTTACTTTTAGCAGCTAGCAGATTTCAGCAATAAGAAGTATCTGTGTTTATATTTAATTTTGCTGCAGTCTGTCGAGATAGTTGAGTAAAATATCTTAATTGGTCACTAACTTTTCACACAATTTTGCATAAATCAATAGTATAAACAACCATAGGAAACTTTGTAATATGTCTTATCAGAGAGAAATATCTTGTTCTCATGCTGTAAGCTACTTGCCTCTCTCTTCTCCCCTGCTAATTGCTTTTCTGGTTGACATATACTTTGAATCCATCCAAGTTGTAGAAGAGGTAGACGACCCTGCCCTCAAGAGCTTGCAATCTACAAAGGAAGGGGACACAGTAGGTGAGGGTGGCAGCATGCTATTGTAAGTGGTAGGCTTTCATGAAAAGGTATTTTTTTTAGGTTACTCTTGAAGGTTTGGATGTTGGGAGAGGTGTCTGATGTGTTGGGGTAATGAGTTCCAGAGTAGCGGAGGTTATATCCCAGCATATGTGCTTTATTCACAGTCATAAAGGTCAGTACTTCTCTGTAATGTCCCACGTGATCATTTGGCTGCATCTGAGTAAAAAAGGTTATGAAGCAGATTCTCCTCCACTTTCTGTGTGCCATGGATGGGAGCTATTCTTCACCAACCAGAACAGAGAAGTGAAAACTAAATACATAGCATACAGAGGAAAAAATTCTAAAAATGCCAAATAGGTCATGTAATAGCCAGATACAGTGTTGTTTCTTATGTACATAGACCATATTAAAGCTTCTTTCACAAGACAGTATATTTTGCGGGCTCCGATCCGCATTTTTTGCTGAAAAAATGTGGACCTATTCATTTCTATGGGTCCGCAAAAAATACCGACAGCACACTGTGTGATGTCCGCATCCATATGTCCATTCTGTAGCCCGCAAAAAAAAAAAAAATAGAACATGTCCTATTCTTGTCCGTTTTGTGGACAAGGATAGGCATTGTTACAATGGATCCGCAAAAAAAAAGGATGCCATATGGATGTCATCCATTTTTTTTGCGGATACGCAATTTGCGGACCGCAAAACACAACGGTCGTGTGAAAGAAGCCTAATGCAAAGTTTGTTGAAAGGTTATGTAGGCTTTAACCCCTTAAAGGGTGCGACAAAACTCTTACAATGCATTATTATAAATTTGTATTGTAAAATAATGTACTGTTTAAAATAATGAGTTTTTGCTTTTTAAAGGATATGTTCTTTAAAAAATATCAGGATCAGGAATAGGCCAGGTCCTTAAAGGGGTTCTCCGGGAATTAAGAAAATGAAAATACCTAAATATTACTTCACTATAAATATATTCCCAAATACCTTTCATTAGTTATAATGGCTCGTTTTGTCTGGGGAGCAATCATCAGGAGAAACAAAATGGCCGCCGTCCTATTAGTACACACAAAACCTGTCCTAATCACACAGGAGGACAAGTTACTTCACAACACTGTGGTAAAGAGCTGCCTCATCCTCCTCTCTGCTCTACCTGTCAGGGGTTATGATCCTGAATACAGTTTAATATGATATTAGCTGAATCTTTGTGGGAATGAAGTTCATGAGGAGACATGAAGTACAGAGAGGACAGACTGAGGTAATAGAGACTGCATACAAGTGCTGCTTGTTATCCACATCTGCTTATGGACTCCATTCCTACAAAGATTCAGCTGAAGATCTTATCATCTGTATTCAGAATCATAATCCCTGACAAGTAGAACAGAGAGGAGGATGAGGCAGCTCTTTACTTCAGTGTTGTGAAGTAACTTGTCCTCCTGTGTGATTAGGAAAGGTTTTGTGTGTACTAATAGGACGGCGGCCATTTTGTTTCTCCTAATGATTGCTCCCCAGACAAAACAAGCCATTATTACTAATGAAAGATATTTGGGAATATATTTATAATAAAGTAATATTTATGTATTTTCATTTTCTTAATTCCCGGAGAACCCCTTTAAGGTTATCTTCCCACTTTACAGTCAAGTTACTTTTTCCACTATGAAATCCTAGGAAAAAACGCGATTTGACCATACTGTGCGGATGTACCCTTACAAAAATCCAAGCAGTTGGTGGAACCTGTTGCTCAGGCATTATAGAAGGTAGGTAATGTGCAAGCATTGGCAGATTTATTAATTACAATCTCATCGTTTTTAAAGGGGCTGTCCCATTTTGCCGCTTCCAAGGTAAGGTGGGACTAAATGCTCTCACTGTGTAAATGGCACAACCCCTTTAGGAACAATGAGATTTTAATTAATAAATCTTACCATTGCAAATAAAGCAAGGGGATGTTAAGCCGTTTCCTTCCATGAACTAGAAAATAGCCTCTAGTGGATGAATATATGTTTCTGGATTGGTTTATGATGGAGGAATAATATCTCAGGCTCCTTGAAATAAGTCATAGATATACAGTAGGCCACCCTTTGAGGTCTTCTAAAGCATGAACTATGGCACTGGAGACATGTATATTGCTTCCTTTGATGACGGTGCCTTGAAATGTAGATGTGGTTTTATCTATTATGCAATATAAGGATTTTATTTCCTCTACATCCACAGTTGTTCCATGTATTTCTATCCTGTGAAGAATCCAGGGCTCTTCGAGCAGTGGAGGTTCCTGACACTATGATTTATGGTCTTATGGTTTCTGAAGAAATTAATAAAATGCGCATACTGTATCAAATTTTTCTTGGGAACCAATCACATTAATATGGAAACTAGTAAATTATAAGAAATGATTGCTTAAGCTGAAGACCAATGTGCAGTATTTTTAGCACATAATTAATAACCACCCTGTAGTGAGAAGGTAAGTGTCACACTGGGGGTGAAAACCACACCAAGCATTGCAGGGAAAGGAGATTAGGCCTGGAAACTAAGGAAGGAAGATGGACACCTCCTAAAGGAAACCCTGACTCAATTCCTGACTATCTACCAGTATGAACAGGCCTCAAAAGTAGGCGAGTTCATACACAGGAACCTAATAACCAAACTGACCCTATAGGACCCTGGAACTAATGACAGGAATGGGTCTACCTGTTCCTCCAAAAGGAAGGATGAACAGGAGTCTCCCTCAGGCCTAATCACAAACAACAGGGAAATTAAACGTAACACACAAAAGGGAAAGAGGACACTTATCTTCAATGAAGGAATGGAAGCACCAAGATCTCGTCTGAGAACCAAAACTAGTTCACCAGAATATCCACTGAACCTATAAACCACAAGGAATTGTGGGAGAAGCAGCAATAAATAGGGGAGGGACAATTACCACGCCAGCAACACCTGAGGGAAAAGGGTGTGGTAAATACCAACAACAAAAAAGGAAAACATGTCAGATTATACCACGTGTTGCCAATCTGACTGACCTCCTGCTACCTGTCGCAGGAATGTCTGTGACAGTAAGGCTACATTGACAACCACCCTGTCGTAAGAAGGTAAGGCTTGAAAATATGTATTACATAATACTGTATATTCTTTGGTATTTGTATCCGATGATGCATAATTCAAAATGACCATTGTCTTCCTGAGCTTAGTTGTCACATGGTGTCTATTTAGGGGAGAGGAAATAATAGTAGGGGGTAGAGTTTGACATATTTGCTGGCACGGGCAAGTATATCTAGTGGTCACCAGTGGCACAGCTAGAGCAGCTAGTGGGGGTTGGAAGGGCATGTGTCCTGGCTGTGGGTACCAATGGGTGTGGTGATAGACTACACTACCTTGCTAAGGGTATTGGGATGCAATGCTAGGGCAGTGAACTAGATACGCCAGTAGCCTAGCTAGGACTACAAATACTATAAATTAGTATTGTCTTATTGTCTACAATACCCAAAGTGGTCACTTACCTACCAACACTGGTGACCATGATTATCAAGCCCATTTGGTCACCAATGTAGGAAATCCATGTCAGGTGCAGGGAAGGTGAAATCAAAATGTCATAAAACACTGGCACACTTTTCTGGTGGCTGGTGTTCTCCTCTTAGCTATACCTGTCCTTCTGCATCATGCTTGTCTGCTCGTGGATCCCTTCCTCTTAAAGGGCTAGGTTCCACTCTACTTTGGTGCATGTTTGTTCCTGTCATTTATGGTTACAACTCGGCTTGTTTTCCTGACCACTTTCCTCTGTATGCAGACTGTCCTGACCTTGGCTTATGACTGAGCTCTATCATCCTCAACCCTTTATCCATTAGACTATGATGTCTACCTTTGTGCCCCATATGGGGACCCCTGCTTGTCTACATGTCAGCCATTGGGTTGTAGTGACCTGAGGATTCTCTGCAGGAAAATCCACACCTCCTTGTGGGGGTTAAGGGTGAAGAATGAAAATCTCTTAAACTCCGCTCCTATTTTAGCCCAAGTTTATGAGTGATCTAGTAAGTCCACTTATTGAGTTGGCCATAATTACACAGATTATGGAGAAGTGGGCTCATGACGGGTTGCAAAGTACTTCCTTGGAGTAGAACTAGTAAGGGTCCTTCTGTCCAGTAGCAAGTAACACATGTCGTCAGGCTCTTGTTACCTGAATTTACACGGGGTAGTATCAGCAGTATGATCGTAATACGATTGTTCGTCCCCATGCAGTTTTCATTTTTTGGCAGCCCATGCCTTGTTTCTTGACGACAAATGAGGATTTTTAGTGCCGCATAAAATATTTAGTTGGCGGCTTTTTTACATGGGGCAATAATTGGGAACAGGCATTATTCCAAGAACTAGCCTCAGCTAAGAACTATCTATCAAGACCAGTGTTCCTCAACCAGTGGCTTGGAAACCACATGTGGCTCTACGGCCCATCCCTGGAATTATCCAATTATGTAGCACGAGGGATGTCTTAGAATTACTAGAACTTTTTACCTGGGTCTGAACCATATCCCTAGCCACACTAGGGCAAGAAACATACTGTATCACTGGGGTGGGAATGAGTGATCCTCCATTGATGTCAATATTTTCTAGTGGATCATTTGTCCACACTTGGATCATAGTAAAGAGTTAATTGTCCCTCAGGCATACATCATGGCATCTGAAAATAGCATTCGTGCCTGGACCACATGTTTCTCACATGTACTCTTGGTTGACAGACTGAAAACACATTTCTGCTCATTTGCATAACGAGCCTCCTTGGCAGTACGCCCACCACCTGATTGGTCTAAGTGGGGAGGTGCGGCTTAATGAAACCATAAGGTATGGAAAGTAGAATCCAAAAAAAAAAAAAAGATTGTGGAATGTGTTGTAATGAGAACAATCTGTCATTATCTTCTTCTGGAGAATTGGTGTTGGATATCAGATGTGGCTCCTATTAGGGCTATATGGCTACTCTAGGTTAAATATGTGAAGATCCTACAGAGTATCAACAAATTACCTCAGTTTCTTCAAAACTGATGATTGTTTATAATTTAAAGGGCATTGGTCAGCCGCATCAACCCTATCAAACCAGGCAGATTGTCGGATAGGGCTGATTCTGCAGATGAAAACGATACCTGCCTTGTGAAAATCTGTTGTGGTGTTCCAAAGAAAATAGACTTTTATTGTTTATGTAAATTAAAGCTTCAGTGAAAAGAGAGGTGGGGCTGGCACCTCAGCTTTCCAGTGTCGGCAGCGCCGATCAGTGCACTGAAGTCATAACTTGCACCAAAAGAAAAAGTCCTTTTTCTCAGGAATGCCGCAACCGATTTTCACAAGACATGTATCATTTTAATCAGCAGGATCAACCCTACTAGGTAGTATGCATAGTTTAATAGGTTTGAAACTGCTGGTAGGTGCCCTTTAGGGAGATTACTGTCAGAATACACTCCAGTGTGAGGTGGTATTTTGAGTTTCCTATGTAGGATTTTTGGTACCTTGATTTTCTGTAGAACCTGGTCAAGGGATCCATGGAAGACAACAGCAAGCACAGCTCCTATTTATGGATATGCCATAAACTCTGATCACTGGAATATACCTTTAAAATTGTTCTTCAAACCTATGCAACCTCGAAGCGCACAGTTAGTGAAGGTATGAGCGTGCATTAGGTACCTTGGTATAAAACCGCTGATGTGGTTGTGTTCCGTGGCATGGGTCCAAGCTACTAACACAAATTAGGAGGACATGGTCCCACATATTTATATAGGGCAGATCCATAATCACGCTCACCCTCAACTTACAAATGACTAACACAACCATCCAACCCTATGTAAACCCTACATAACAGAGATGGTATTTCATGGACACCTGGTGATCCAGCCGCAACGGAAAACACTCAAAACTCATCAAAATTCCTCTTCCTTTCTCTAAATATCTAACTTTTTCTCAATTTTTTCCTCTCCATCAGATTTACACTTTTCTCTTTATGTTATCACAGTGCCGCTTATTACACCGTGTTATGATTCATGTCCCGCTGAAAGAGCAATTACCGTCAAGAACCCAAAACGCGATGTGCTTATTTATTCAGCATCTCAGTAAATTCTGAGACATGAACGCTGAGTGAATGTGAAAATGTTGTCTCACATTTCAACAAAAAGTATAAAAGTCCTCTGCCCGGAAATATAATAGACTATGATATTCACCTGTACTACAGTATACATGATGTTACACTGTGCACTAATGTAAGGCATAAATTTTATAGAAGCAACATTGTCCACAGGAGCAGTATTATAGTAGTTATATTTTTGTACATAGGAGGCAGTATTATAGTAGTTATATTCTTGAACATAGGAGGCAGTATTATAGTAGTTATATTCTTGTACATAGGAGGCAGTATTATAGTAGTTATATTCTTGTACATAGGAGCAGTATTATAGTAGTTATATTCTTGTACATAGGAGGCAGCATTATAGTAGTTATATTCTTGTACATAGGAGCAGTATTATAGTAGTTATATTCTAGTAGGAGGCAGTATTATAGTAGTTATATTCTTATACATAGGAGCAGTATTATAGTAGTTATATTCTTGTACATAGGAGCAGTATTATAGTAGTTATATTCTTGTACATAGGAGCAGTATTATAGTAGTTATATTCTTGTACATAGGAGCAGTATTATAGTAGTTATATTCCTGTACATAGATGAAAATTTGCTTACCGAAATTTTTCTTTCCTTTAGTCCAAAGGCAGCACAAGTGTCCCACTCTGTAAAAGTTATTGCTTGATAAAAAAACACATCTATCCTGTGGGTGTGCACTCCTTTATAGGGGGTTAATTAGTCTGATTTACTAATCATTTTCTTCTGTCCTAGACGGGAGGAGGGAAACATTAACCCATTGTGTTGTGCTGCCTTTGGACTAAAGGAAAGAAAAATTTCGGTAAGCAAATTTTCATCTTTCCTCATCGTCCAAAGGCAGCACAACACAATGGGAATTGACAAGCAGTAATAAGACAGGGGGGGGTCCCAAAAATGCAGCCTAATAATCACTTGTTTGCCAAAGGCTAAATTGTAAGTACCCGATACCTCAACTTAATTATTTTGTAAAGATTTTCCTCTCTCTCTCTGCCCAAGCGACTAAGTGGACAGAGTTGAGTGTGTTGTAACTCCATCCGGTAACTGGAGTAACTTGAAATCTAGAAGCAGTATTCTTAATCCAAGCAGAGTAGGCTTGTTGGGTTTTTATGCTTCTCTATAAGATGTTGGTCACCCGACCTGAAGGACCCTGGATCTCCAATGATTAGTAGATGAAGCTTGTCTTGATCAGCTGAATGAGGAATCTGAAAGATGAATTCCTTAACGTACATTCATGTTAGATGAGAGATCTAGAAGGATCTAGAACAACAACCTTAAAGGAGAGTCTTCTTGATGAACCTTGATATATGGATCTTGTATTTCCACCATCTTCTTGGCTGATGAAATTGCCAACAGAGATAAACCTCCCAAATACAAACCTTAGAGGAGCTTCTGCAAGAGGTTTAACCAGGGTGTAAAGAACAACCTGATTCCAGGCTGGAATTGGAGGCTTAACAATTAATTTAAATTGAAGAAAAAGCATAAGTGGCAGCCCTGAAATGCAACCTAAAGTGGAAAAAGAAAGCAAAGTTTTCCACCACCACCTGAGTCCTGAACCAAAAATTCTAGGCTGTGAAGTGAGCATGTTTGGTGCGGAAGCTGTAGGCCTACTTGATCGAGAAGAACTGGCTGGACTGTATGTTGAATAATTTCCTCTGACAAATTGTACCAGTGAGGGATCAAGCCCTCCAGGCTAGATGAGCACCATGGCTATGGCCACCCATCCCACTTCCCTGAACACTCAGGATATGAGGGTAATAGAGGAAAATTTGATTGAACAATTCCTGTCATCTATTCTTCCGATGGATCCACCTGATTCAGGAGCAGAAAAATTGAGCTTAGTATTGGAGACTGACCCCATTGCCTCTAAATGGGATACCCCATCTACATATGATGTGATAAAGATACAGTTGCTGAGACTTTAACTGAGACCTACTGAACCGCTTCTCCTGAACCCTCAGAATACCTTGAATGGGGAAGAGTACTTCCCGACCAGTGCTATTGGAGCAGCCAGAAACAACAACCTTGTTCAGGGTACTCCGGACAAAGCCATCCAACAGGATTTCTCAAGATTGTGGCTTGACTACCACAAGATGACCCAGGCTTGATAAACCTTGGTTCTTCCTGAAACAAAGCTGGTTAGCAATTTTAGAAAAAATGGCCAGAGCTTCTATCGAAGAGGTCAGGGAATTCTACATTTGTGGACAGAGAGGCTTCTGGGCTGCTCTGATAGCAATCTTGACCAGCAAAGGAGTGGCGGATGTACAGGAGATACTGGGGGAGCCCTATTAAAATATTGCTGTGGGCGATAGGCTGCCTGGCCTGTTCCCGTTATTCCCCGTTACGCCACTGGCCCTTGGTGATGGGACCTTAAGCATCACATACACCTCTATTTCTGGATCTGCTCCAGTGAGAGCTAAGCAACCAGTTCCTAGAGTCTACCTGGAATCTAAGGGTAGGTGAATTGAAGATAAGAAAAATCTGGTGAGAGCCGGCACTGAGAACCTGAGATGGGTAGCAGTAATGTGATATAAGTGAATATGGAATCTAGGCCATAAAAACGACCTGCTGGTGCATAGTGATAGCGACAGCAAATCAATGAAACTTCTTCCGAGAAGATAAATGATTAGACATGTCAGGTCTAACCTCCATCATACCATTGGTCTTGATGGTGCAAACCCTCTTGAAAACACCAAGAATTCCCTGGGATAGAGGTCAAGATCTTACTATTAAGACATGAAAGAACCATCATATAAGGCTCATGAAAAGTCAAATTATTGCCTTGGGGGGCAATTTCCACAAAGATAGTAACCTGGATACAAGATTCTATCCAGGAGACTGACGAAATACTAAAATTATGATGTCTCTCTGTTCCATTCTAGTGCTTGGAGAGCCTGAAACATAGAAATACTCTTCTATCAATCCCTCAGAGCCCCACTAGGAGGTCTTGAAATGAAAAAAAAAAAAAAAAAAAAAAAGACAATATGAAAAGTAGCCTTTTTTTTTTTTTCCATGGAAAGTCACGTAATTGTAGATTAAAGTGGAACACATTAATAAATTGAACCAAGACACCGAAAGACCCAGGTGATGACACCTCTGTACCTAATTACGGAAGAATGTAGTCCCACCATTCCATATTGCAAACAAACATATAGGGCAGGACTTAAACACTAGACTCCACTGACTCTAGAATCTGGATTGAAAGGCGGCAGCGTTTACACTAGCCAATGCATGCATGGTAGGTCGCAGAGTGGCCGGAGGCAGCGACACGCGCTAAGCCGCAGAGAGGCCGGAGGCAGCGACACGCGCTAAGCCGCAGAGAGGCCGGAGGCAGCGACACGCGCTAAGCCGCAGAGAGGCCGGAGGCAGCGACACGCGCTAAGCCGCAGAGAGGCCGGAGGCAGCGACACGCGCTAAGCCGCAGAGTGGCCGGAGGCAGCGACACGCGCTAAGCCGCAGAGAGGCCGGAGGCAGCGACACGCGCTAAGCCGCAGAGAGGCCGGAGGCAGCGACACGCGCTAAGCCGCAGAGTGGCCGGAGGCAGCGACACGCGCTAAGCCGCAGAGTGGCCGGAGGCAGCGACACGCGCTAAGCCGCAGAGTGGCCGGAGGCAGCGACACGCGCTAAGCCCGTGCACGTTAGGCCACGGACTGGCCAGCGGCCCACTCCTGCCAACATACCAAAAGAAAGATGAAAGGGACCTGTAAAAAGCGAGGAATTGGTGCAGACACCTTCAAGATTCATGGATTACTCTGCAGAGTTCTGTATTTGTAATATCTCATTCCGCTCACACATACAGTCACAAAAGAGCTGCTCCAGGACAAGATCCTTAAGCTGCTGTGATCGCTTGGAGAGCCTGAAATATAGAAATATGCTGCAGTAACATACAGATCACAGATGTAGCAGAGCTAAAAATGACACCGCTCACAGGGACTCACCCTGAATACATTAGTATATTGCAGGAACTTCCGCTGCATATGAGAACTTACCAGGACACTCCAGGATAGATCTCAGTTCAATCATCCCATGGAACACCCGATGGGGAAATTAAATCTGGAAACCACTTCCAGAATGGTATAAATGCAGTTAATTCCTGGAGACCACCTCCAGCTCTATAACCTGCACATAACTCTGGATGCACACTTCCAGATCAGACAAGTTAAGCAGTTAGTCAGGAGACACCTCCAGCTCTATAACCTGCATATAACTCTGGATACACACTTCCAGATCAGACATGTCAGCCGTTGGTCCAGGAGCCACCACACCGGACATTCTTATGGCACTTCATGGTATAGTCTGGAGACACTTCCAGTTATATAATATCAGGCTTGACAACCATACTGGCCTTCACAGCAGCAGGAGGAGCCTCTGTATGTGTGAGCTTCCTTGTCCTAGACAGAAGAAAAAAACACATCTATCCTGTGGGTGTGCACTCCTTTATAGGGGGTTAATTAGTCTGATTTACTAATCATTTTCTTCTGTCCTAGACGGGAGGAGGGAAACATTAACCCATTGTGTTGTGCTGCCTTTGGACGATGAGGAAAGGAGCAGTATTATAGTAGTTATATTCTTGTACATAGGAGCAGTATTATAGTAGTTATATTCTTGCACATAGGAGCAGTATTATAGTAGTTATATTCTTGTACATAGGAGCAGTATTATAGTAGTTATATTCTTGTACATAGGAGCAGTATTATAGTAGATATATTCTTGCACATAGGAGCAGTATTATAGTAGTTATATTCTTGTACATAGGAGCAGTATTATAGTAGTTATATTCTTGTACATAGGAGCAGTATTATAGTAGTTATATTCTTGTACATAGGAGCAGTATTATAGTAGTTATATTCTTGTACATAGGAGCAGTATTATAGTAGTTATATTCTTGTACATAGGAGCAGTATTATAGTAGTTATATTCTTTGTACATAGGAGCAGTATTATAGTAGTTATATTCTTGTACATAGGAGCAGTATTATAGTAGTTATATTCTTGTACATAGGAGCAGTATTATAGTAGTTATATTCTTGTACATAGGAGCAGCAGTATTATAGTAGTTATATTCTTGTACATAGGAGCAGTATTATAGTAGTTATATTCTTGTACATAGGAGCAGTATTATAGTAGTTATATTCTTGTACATAGGAGCAGTATATATAGTAGTTATATTCTTGTACATAGGAGCAGTATTATAGTAGTTATATTCTTGTACATAGGAGCAGTAACTATAGTAGTTATATTCTGTACATAGGAGCAGTATATAGTAGTTATATTCTGTAATAGGAGCAGTATTATAGTAGTTATATTCTTGTACATAGGAGCAGTATTATAGTAGTTATATTCCTTGTACATAGGAGCAGTATTATAGTAGTTATATTCTTGTACATAGGAGCAGTATTATAGTAGTTATATTCTTGTACATAGGAGCAGTATTATAGTAGTTATATTCTTGTACATAGGGAGCAGTATTATAGTAGTTATATCCTGTACATAGGAGCAGTATTATAGTAGTTATATTCTTGTACATAGGAGCAGTATTATAGTAGTTTATATTCTTGTACATAGAGCAGTATTATAGTAGTTATATTCTTGTACATAGGAGCAGTATTATAGTAGTTATATTCTTGTACATAGGGAGCAGTATTATAGTAGTTATATTCTTGTACATAGGAGGCAGTATTATAGTAGTTATATTCTTGTACATAGGAGCAGTATTATAGTAGTTATATTCTTGTGTACATAGGAGCAGTATTATAGTAGTTATATTCTTGTACATAGGAGCAGTATTATAGTAGTTATATTCTTGTACATAGGAGCAGTATTATAGTAGTTATATTCTTGTACATAGGAGCAGTATTATAGTAGTTATATTCTTGTACATAGGAGCAGTATTATATAGTAGTTATATTCTTGTACATAGGAGCAGTATTATAGTAGTTATATTCTTGTACATAGGAGGCAGTATTATAGTAGTTATATTCTTGTACATAGGAGCAGTATTATAGTAGTTATATTCTTGTACATAGGAGCAGTATTATAGTAGTTTATATTCTTGTACATAGGAGCAGTATTTATAGTAGTTATATTCTTGTACATAGGAGCAGTATTATAGTAGTTATATTCTTGTACATAGGAGGCAGTATTATAGTAGTTATATTCTTGTACATAGGAGCAGTATTATAGTAGTTATATTCTTGTACATAGGAGCAGTATTATAGTAGTTATATTCTTGCACATAGGAGCAGTATTATAGTAGTTATATTCTTGTACATAAGAGGCAGTATTATAGTAGTTATATTCTTGTACATAGGAGCAGTATTATAGTAGTTATATTCTTGTACATAGATGCAGTATTATAGTAGTTATATTCTTGTACATAGGAGCAGTATTATAGTAGTTATATTCTTGTACATAGGAGCAGTATTAGAGTAGTTATATTCTTGTACATAGGAGGCAGTATTATAGTAGATATATTCTTATACATAGGGGCAGTATTATAGTAGTTATATACTTGTACAAGAGGGTAGTATTATAGTAGTTATATTCTTGTACATAGGAGCAGTATTATAGTAGTTATATTCTTGTACATAGGAGGTAGTATTATAGTAGTTATATTCTTGTACATAGGAGCAGTATTATAGTAGTTATATTCTTGTACATAGGAGGCAGTATTATAGTAGATATATTCTTATACATAGGGGCAGTATTATAGTAGTTATATTCTTGTACATAGGAGGCAGTATTATAGTAGTTATATTCTTGTACATAGGAGCAGTATTATAGTAGTTATATTCTTGTACATAAGAGCAGTATTATAGTAGTTATATTCTTGTACATAGGAGGCAGTATTATAGTAGATATATTCTTATACATAGGAGCAGTATTATAGTAGTTATATTCTTGTACATAGGAGCAGTATTAT
Source organism: Rhinella marina (assembly GCA_900303285.1). Taxonomy (NCBI): domain Eukaryota; kingdom Metazoa; phylum Chordata; class Amphibia; order Anura; family Bufonidae; genus Rhinella; species Rhinella marina. The sequence goes on from ONZH01003453.1 coordinate 170,134, forward strand.
AGTAGTTATGTTCTTGTACATAGGAGCAGTATTATAGTAGTTATATTCTTGAACTTAAGAGGCAGTTTTTTTTGTATATAAGCGAAGTAGCCTTTCATAGAATTTTCAGCTCTTAGAAGATAGCACGTCTTGACATATTCCCTATCTTTTAAAGAGATAGCCCTACTATAATATTATCTGCATGTCCTGACGGAAAAATAAATGTTGCCAATTTGCATTACCTCCTTCCCGACCTCTGCAGTATATGTATGGTGAAAGTTGGCTCTTTAAAGATGGTACTGGCTCCAGGGCAGATCGTGCTATAGTTGACTGCTTTCTGCTGTTACACACAGAAGACAACTGGGGATAATGTCTGCAATCAGTGATAATGCCAACGTTTAACCCCTCAGATGCTGTGGTCAATTGGGATCATGGCATCTGAGGCAGCTTCTGAGGTGATCAGGAGAGTTGTTCATTCTTTGTGATAACCTTGGTGCCTCTTAAGGCTCCAAGACTATTACAGCAGTAGTTCCTCTGGATGCCTGCAGGTGGCAGGGCTCTATATGTACATAATGCAATGATCGATCCACTGTTTTTTTTCGTCGCTTTACCACCCCCAAGAAATTTAATAGAAAGTTACGAAATCCATAAAATTATGGGGGATTTGCACTTTTTTCCAATTTCACTCCTTTTGGAATTGTTTTCCTGCTTCCCACTACATTGCATGCAATATAAGATGGTGTCATTACAAAATACAACAGCCCTAATATAGCTATATGAACGGAAAAATAAAAATATTATGGCTCTGAGAAGGCAAAGAGTGAAAAATAAAACTGCAAAAACCAGAAAATCCTTGGCTTTTGAAGGAGTTAAAAGTCATTATAAAAAAAATCAATGAGTAGTGAACATACTTCTGAAACTCACTGATCTTGATTTTGAGGCCTCCAGCATCAATGGATTTGAAGATGATCTCTTTGATTTCCTTTTCTGTATATATTACCTCGAGGGCTGTGATTAAGGTTTTGAAAACCTCGGGGTAAGAAAGCGTTTACCACTGGTTGATGTGTGCTCTTGACAGGTGGTTTTCTTACTAGTATTAAGAAGTTTCAGAAAAACTTCTTTTTTCCAAAGTTAATGATTTCTATGTATTTTAAAGAAAATAGTATGCTAAAATTGTCAAAGTATAGTGGCTCACCACCTAATCGAGAGATGGATTAAGAGGTGCACTATCTACCACACACCCAAGTCGTATTACTAAATGCTAAACAGAATAGAAACTTTCTTTGTGACAGGCACACTCACAATTGGTTGGGTTGATAGATTAAGTATGTAGATAGAATGTGTATCCAAAAATTATATAAAAAGGTATATAAAAAAGTATGCAGCTCACTACTGCGGAAACGCGTATGGGTTAAATAAGTGGCAGCTCCTTAAAGGGAACCTGTCACCTCCTTGGGCTAAAAAAACCTCTTAGCAGTACCTTAATTTATGTTCCAGCGTGATTCAGAAGATGATCTTTGTAAGGAGAAGAGATCCTTCAAACTGTGTAAAATTCATATTTTAATCCTCCGTTGGCGCGCTGCCTTGACTCGGCTTGAAGTCAAGGGGGCAGCGGCCTCCTTGACTCGAGTCAAGTAAACCACTCCCCTTGGCAAGTTGATGGACAGTTTGCTGATGGGCCGGGGATCGCGCAAGTCTCGCGCATGCGCGGTGCGCGATATCTCCCTGCGCGATCCCGGCCCCAGCTCTTCAAATTCCGGGCGCCTGTGCCTGTACTGCGCATGCGCCAAGTAAACTGTCCATCAACTTGCCAAGGGGAGTGGTTTACTTGACTCGAGTCAAGGAGGCCGCTGCCCCCTTGACTTCAAGCCGAGTCAAGGCAGCGCGCCAACGGAGGATTAAAATATGAATTTTACACAGTTTGAAGGATCTCTTCTCCTTACAAAGATCATCTTCTGAATCACGCTGGAACATAAATTAAGGTACTGCTAACAGGTTTTTTTTAGCCCAAGGAGGTAACAGGTTCCCTTTAAGAACTATATGGAAACATTTCTACATCTTTGTAATTGATACCCTGTTTTACAAAGACTTTGCAATTAGCTTGTTCACCTTGTGATTTTACAAGATTCTACAGTGCTAGCAAGCAACCCTCCGGAACGCAGCTCCCCCGCTTCAATACTACAAAGAAACACAGCGCCCAAGCATCATCTCTACAGCGGTGTACAGCGCCCACGTGGGACGCCACAAAAAAAAGGCGATGGGAGATCGCTATAGTGAGTGTGGGTGAGACAGAGCAACTGTTCCTGGACGGGTACCAAACTGATTACTCTGCAAAAGTGTGATTCATGCAGAGAAGTATAAAGAGAACTATAAATATACTATCATTTGAACAAAACTGTATAAGGCTCCATTCACACGTCCGTAAGTTGCAATCTGCATCTGTTCTGCAAATGCGCAATCCAGAATGCGGATCCATTCATTTCAATAACTCCGCAAAAAATGTCCACATCCGTTGTTCCGTTCTGGTGATCCACGTATAATGCCCCTTTCACACGAGCGGGAGACTCGCATGTCTCCCGCAACGCATCTAACAGGGCTGGACTCTGCACGGACAGGGATCGCATAGCATTATATGCGATCCCAGTCAGTGCCGGAGTCCAGACCTGTAGATGCGTTGCGGGAGACATGCGAGTCTCCCGCTCGTGTGAAAAGGGCATAAGATAGAGCTTGTCCTACTTTTGTCCGGATATGCAGTCCGTGGTCGCATTGTAGTCAATGGGTCAGCAAAAAATGCGGATGATATGCGGAATGCATCAATATGTCATCCGCAATTGCGAATCCGTTTCCAGGAAATAGAAAGAAATACCCTACCAACGTATATTCCTCCTTTTGTTTTTTTTGCAGGAAAACGGAACGGATGCGGATGCACAATTGGTAAAAACGGAAGGTTTTTGCGGAAACACGGATCCACAAAAAACGGATCGAAAATCTGGAAAAGAAAAATACGCACGTGTGAATGGAGCCTAACAAAAAGTTATTGTTCCACTGACTGTTATACTCACCTACCTGATGTTAAAGGATTATAAGAGTTTTATTTATTGTAATCATTGTACTTATTGATCTTAACTGCATAATACGGCAATATAAAATCATATAGTTTTTCTGTATATATATATATGGAAAACAACTAACTTCCATGTAAATATACAACAATTCAGCGCTGAAATAGATCTATACTATGGAGGCATATCATTGACGTTAAGACATATGTACTTTTGTTTTGAACTTTTTATTTTGAATATCTTTACACCTTTTTTTTATACCTTTTTAAATATTTTTGGGATAATAAAACTAGTTTATTACACATTCTATCTACATACATTATCCATCAACCCACCCAACTGTGAGTGTGCCTGTCACAAACAAAGTTTCTATTCTCTTTAGCATTATGTATTTTAAAGGCTTCTACGTTGCAGAAAACTTGGCCAAAACTCCAGTTTATGTAGAATTAGAAAACTAAGGTATATGGGGCTTTCCTAACTTTCGGAACAGCTGATGTCAGGGGAATGAAGATCTGGGTATGTTGAATTTCAGCATAGCTGATATCATAACGTGGCCGAGAAAGGAGTGGTGTGGCCGCAGCTTGGGGGAGTCAGGATGAATAGCTGTAGGCAGAACGTTCAGCTACAAAAGGTGTATCCCTAATTCCTTAGATACCAGATATATTCTATTTCTTACCCCTCTAAATTGTGCTGACTGGATCAAAGTTCCCATAAAACTTCAATAAAGATGGCTGCTCACAGCCACTGCTTCATTTCATTCTTTGGAAACAGTGTTGGCCGTGAAATGATAAATAAGAGTCACCAGACACTTACTCTACCTATAAGTGAAGACCTGAAGGCATGAGTCCTGCACCTATTTTGTATTTAAAAGCTCAAGATGGGAATGACTCTTTAAGACAAAACTTGTTGACCTACCTACCTACCAAGGCCTGTGTGCAGCAGAGGTAGCCTTTGTGAATGTTACTGCGCCTGATGAAGCTGGAGTCACCAGCACAAGTTTTGTCTCATCCATTGTTCCCATGGGTGGTGTGGACCAGAGCTGGTCTCCTGCTCCTCCAGAACCATAGGAACATTATCAAACAAGGGATGCTGGACCAGCTTTTTTCCTCCAAATTTATTGGCATATGTCATCTTCTCTGGAAGGTATTGCTATCTACCCAACTATTGGAATATGATTTCTTTTCTATTGTATTTTGGGATAGTTTTCTGGAAATCTCTTTGATATCTTCCTGGATTTCAAAATATTTACTACTACAGGGTGGGCCATTTATATGGATACACCTAAATAAAATGGGAATGGTTTGTGATATTAACTTCCTGTTTGTGGCACATTTTACGGGAGGGGGGAAGCTTTTCAAGATGGGAGGTGACCATGGCGGCCATTTTGAAGTCAGCCATTTTGGATACAACTTTAGTTTTTTCAGTGGGAAGAGGGTCATGTGACACATCAAACTTCTCCTGAATTTCTCCTGATCTGACCCCCTTAGACTTTTATATTTGGGGTCATCTGAAGGCAATTGTCTATGCTGTGAAGATACAAGATGTGCAGCACCTGAAACTACGGATACTGGAAGCCTGTGCTAGCATTTCTTCTGCGGTGTTGCTATCAGTGTGTGAAGAGTGGGAGAAGAGGGTTGCATTGACAATCCAACACAATGGGCAACACTTTGAACACATTTTATAAGTGGTCAGAAACTTGTAAATAACTCATGAAAGAGTAAAGTTACGTTAAAACCAAGCACACTATTGTTTTTCTTGTGAAATTATCAATACGTTTGATGTGCCACATGACCCTCTTCCCATTGAAAAAACTAAAGTTGGATCCAAAATGACCGACTTCAAAATGGCCACCATGGTCACCACCCATCTTGAAAAGTTTCCCCCCTCCTATAAAATAATGTGCCACAAACAGGAAGTTAATATTACCAACCATTTCTATTTTATTTAGGTGTATCCATATAAATGGCCCACCCTGTAGATCAAATTATGGTAACCTATCAAGTTTAGTCTAATGAGTGGAACTTAATGTCCCAAAAAACTGCAGATCAGGAGGCACCTAAACCCAGTCATGGCCATATACATACATATCTGACAAACCTGACAGTTTTGGTAGTATTGGCTGAAAACCTATTGTGTTTGATAGTAAATACAATTATCTTTAATCACCATGGTTGACTTCAACATGCCTGATGGTTTGTTTCTCCATTAGACAATGCAGATTACTCTGATTGTGACTTATTTCTTTCTCCCCACTGAAAGGCATACATTATATTTATGGTGTTAGTTTGAGGGAGCTAGTTTTTGGCCAAGTTATCCAATGTCTATGTCCCCTCAGACACTGATACCTGTCACTTCTGTAACCTGAGGAAAGGGCCCTAGAGTCCAGAAATGCGTTGTTTTAGAAAGTCTAAATTCATTTAATAAACTGATTATTAATTATAATGCTTTGAGTGCATCATCGATCATTCCAGCGCCTATAAGGTCCTACGCAACCCCTGTGTTTCAAGCTTCACCCTACTCTTGACTCCTGTACGGAGAAGGTTGGCTCCCATATCCAGGGCATAAGGTCACAACAGCGAATGTGATTTTGATTTCAAGCTTTCATTAGTGTTGTGCCCACATTAGCACGAGGTGAGCCCCCTTTTTCCACCATATTCTTTCCAAGTTCTCTTGATTATTCACCCTATGAGAGCTTTTTCCATTCTTTTTGCCTGTGTCTCTCAGACACTTGGCAGGGCTATGAAGTCTTACATGACCAGAAAGTTCAGAGTAGGGCAAGGCATTTCCTTCTTCTGGCCTCCTAGTGGCTTTGGTGGACCATGAAGTAGATAGTATTGTACTATTTAGTCCATATTTTATTGGGAACTGGTTGATGCTGGTGATGATTCCCCTTTAAGAGTCTTCCGAATGCTTCTGTATGTCTCCAACCTTGGATGATTGCAGCGAGGATTAATCCCTTTGCCTCGTACAGTACATTGATTCATGAGCTCAGTCTTTTGCTTATCTTTATAGAGTCTGACGTGATGACTACTACATTTTCCACCAGGCTTCCCGCAGGACCTCTCTGCCGACTAAAACAATACAATATGATAAATTGCTTTGGGATCTGTAACATTTTATTGGCTTGATAAATTGTCTACATTGTGCAAAGTGAAGCATAATACTGTGAAGCTTAAACTGGCTATTGTTAAAATATGCCTGAACTTCGCAAATTATTTCACTGGTGGATATTAGTCAATTTTGTTTGCACTTCAAAATCAAATTCTGTCTCCCTTGGCTTCTTCAATAACATTTCTTCTGCCAGAACAGCCTACTCGATCAATTTATTGCAAGTGTAAACGTACCCTTAACGAGTGATAAATGTCCACCAAACACGCATCGGCGTTCCTTTCTGGTCTCCAGATCTCCATCAGAAAGGGGTAGCTGTTGAGAATATTTTAGAAAAGTGATAACGAGCATCGATGTCTGTTTTTTCGTTGCTTCTTGTTGGTTAACCCTCTAACTGTTTTGCCAGAGTCCAGCTTGAGCAGTGGGAAGAGTTGCTAACTGGAGAGGGGAGGGCTTCTTTAGATGCCGCTACCTCCTGAATGGTAGCAGCTAGAAACATGCAACTGATCTTGTTTAAAAGCAGACATTCCAAGCTTTCATACAATGACAGCAATATGTCCTCTCTACATGGAAGGTGGCCATAAGTGTTCTCAAGGATGGATAACCTGCTATAGACTCCCCAATGAGGTAAGGGACAGGAGCACATCACCTTCAAAGAGAACAATGCGGTGTTCCCGAATTTCCAATAGTAATGTCTGGATTGTCAGCAGACACAGGTAAAGATTGGGCAAATGGCTCCATTACGAAGTGTCAGGCAGTGACAGGCCTCATATATGAGGGAAGAGATGTGTCTTCTAGTATGGTGCAGCAAACCTGTTAGAGGGGATGTATGGTATGATTTGCTGTGTGTGAGAGGAGGAGTTAGGCCCCAGGGAACAGACCAGCAGAGGGCCTGTGTGGTCCCAGCCAGGAGGGCTGGGGGGCCACAAGGCTGAGGAAGCCTGAGTTTGAGGGAATTGAGAGAGGAAGCCTGCAGAGGCTCTGTGTAGTTTCAGCCAGGAGGACTGGGGAGCCACAAGGCTGAGGAAGCCTGAGTTTGGGGAGACCCAGCGATGGCTGAAGAAGAGAGGTATCCCACGGTCAGAATCTGGAGGACTGCTGGACCATATCCCCATCCCCCAAGGTATTTTCCTGCTTACACCAGGAGAGTGGGTTGCACTGGTCACAGCTAGGAGGCAGTCTGACCAAAGCCGAATACTGCAGTGTGAACACTGAGCTAGAGGTGAGTTAGGAGGACCTCTGTATAGTGAGCGCCTGGCCGGGCAAGGGTTTATTGTTTTGTGTTGATGTAACACGTTGTGATGTGAAGCTGCTACTTCATGGTGCCGAGTGATGCCAAACTTGGAAATGTGATGTGTGACAAATAAAGCACTATTTGAGCTTGAAAACCCCCTGTTTGATGAGAAGTCTGTCATTGCCGACCCCTGAGAGAGAGAGTGATCCCTCACAGAAGGCAAAGATAAGTGGAGAAGGCTGTGCCTAGTGTCATTTGTAATGAGAAATGGAGTAGATAATACACCCGAGGTATAAACCTGAGCCGAGGGACAGGTGTAAAAGGCATAATAGAGAAGACAACTGTCTGGTTGAAACCAAAAGCCAATAATACGGCTCTCAAGTACCCCCAATGGACCTGGATGAACGTTCTCTCTGCATCCAAAGCCTGGAGCAGAGAAGGCATTTGATGGTGACCCACTTCTGATATTATATTAAGAAATATATGTATGCCATCCACCGTTGGTCTTCCCTTGATAAAACCCACTTGATCCTGATGTTCAGCCGTATATCCGCCAACCGGTAAGCTATTATTTTTGTGGATAGTTTTGTGTAAGTCAGTATTTAATAGTGAGATAAGTCTAAAGTTCACTGGTACATCTGGGGTCTTTTCTGGCGTAGGTAGAGCAATAATTAAGGCTTTCAAGAGCTACGTGAGGAAGGAATCTGTTGCAGCTGCTTGATTAAACAATCTAGTCAAGTATGATAAGGGACTATTTATGGGCTTTATAGTATTTGTTAAACCATCAGGTCTTGGAGACTTGTTGGATTTGAGAGATTTGATGGGTATCAGGACTTCTTGGGCTTGAAAAGCAGAGAGCTGTGATGCCGGCATTATCAAGGCCGCATCAGCCTTGAGGCGAGTAGCTTATGGCAGGGAACGTGAGCCTATGGCTCCTGTCCCCGATATTCAGCCTCCTAGGCCGCAGGCCACTAGGCCTGGAGCCTATGAGGCAATAGAATAGGTGATTACGGGGGGACTAGAGGGGTGCATTATACTATGGGCGACTGCAGAGTCGCATTATACTTTGAGGAGACTACAGGGGTGCATTATACTAGAGGTGGACTACAAGTGCATTATACAACAAGGGGAGACTACAAGAATTCAGTATACTATGGGGAGACTTCAGGGGTGCAGACAGAGAGTCATTATACTATAGGGGGACTACAGGAGGGCATTATAGAACAAGGGGCTACGGGGGGGTATTATCCTACAGGCGGCCATTATACTACAAGGGGACTATAGGAGTGTATTATACGACGGGGGGGGCATTATGGTATTATACTATAGATAGACTACAGAGGCGTGTTATACTACAGGGGAGACGCATGGCTTTATACTACGGAGGGTGAGAGCATTATACTGTACATACTAGTACCACAGAGGGACATTATAGCGCAGGGGTTAAGTGGTTGAGAGCATCAACATACTAGCACTACAGGGGGAATTATAGTATAGGAGGACTACAGGGGTGGTGAGAACGTTATACATTAAAGCACTACAGGGAGCATTATAATACTGGGGCACTAAAGGGGGGAAACATTATACATATTGGCACTACACAAGGGAAGGGGGCACTGCATGGCAGCAGGGTGTTATAAATACTGGGCTACAGGGGGGCATTATAAATATTGGTACCACTATAGAGGGCATTATCCCTACTGGGGACACTATAGAGGTCCTTATTACTACTATGTTCTCTAAAGGGATGCCTTATTACTGCTGGGGGCACTATAGGTGGGCTTATTTCTACTAGGAGCTCTATGACAGTATTATTAAAGGGTTATTCTCATTTTAGACAATGGGGGCATATCGCTAGGATATGCCCCCATTGTCTTATAGGTGCGGGTCCCACCGCTGGGACCCGCACCTATATCCAGAACGGAGCCTCCGAAATGAATGAGGGCGCACTGCGCATGCGCAGCCGCCCTCCATTCATTTCTATGGGGCCGCCGAAAATAGCCGAGCGCTGGCTCGGCTACTTCCGTCGGCTCCATAGAAATGAATGGGAGCGCACCGCGCATGCACGGCCCGGCTCCCATTCATGTCTATGAGCGGCGCGGGGAGCCGCGCCTGGTGGTGGCCGGACCCCAGGAAACCTGGGGTCCTCCAGGCGCAGCGCTCCCCGCTCCGTTCTGGAGATAGGTGCGGGTCCCAGCGGTGGGACCCGCACCTATAAGACAATGGGGGCATATCCTAGCGATATGCCCCCATTGTCTGAAATGAGAATACCCCTTTAATAGCGCAATGGCACAATAAGGAGGGCATTACTACTAAAAGATTACATTATTGCTATTGTGGGTACTGTAGGGGGCACTATTACTATGGAAAAGGTATATGGAGTTGTACTATCCAGCATGTTTCATAGCGCTGTACGTAAGGTCCATCTAAATGTCTTTAGCAGTAGGCTGGGGAGAGGAGGAGGTGTTGAATTGAGAATTTGGCATGTAAGGGGACGCCATTTCAATTTACGCCTCAGACAGCAGAAAAACGAGGTGCACCCCTGGGCACCGTTGGTAAATTAAGGTTCTGGTGAAAGGCTGCGGTGTCCATAGGGAATGGTTGCAGAGTGGATGGGTCTTCTGATTATAAAGGGACACGTAGTAAGAAGACAGTTTGTTAGCAATTCCTTTCGGGTCCAGCACTCTATTGTTTGCTGTGTTGTACAAATAAGGAATACAGGATCGAGACTACTTAAGTTTAAGTTGTTTGGCTAAAAAGACACTCAGTTTTATACCTTGCCAATAACAGTTTAGTTTTAAGCTCTGTAGGGCTAAATCTTGTTTATATGTTTAGATCGTGTAGTTGTTCAGTCAGTTTAGAAATCTCTACTACCTTCACCTAGTCTTCTTTTCGCATGTAGATTGCTTAATAAAATGGCCTCTGATTGTGGCCTTGTGTGTGCGCCAGATGTCATATAGCTGATGCAAATGAAAGAGAGTGGCCAGAAGTGTTGGTTTAGGGAGAATAGTCAGGTTGTTGGCGTCCATGTGTAGTGTCATGGAGCAAGGGTACTTTGTAATCTGAACGTTTGGTGGACATTTGCCCCTACTGCTGCCATGCAAAGCCATCAACTCCCTACTTTATTGTACTTTAAAGAGTTAACTTGCATTATGATTTATGCCATTGTTTACACTTGTACTGTTTTATATTGTTGAACTGCATTGTATATGATTATTGTAATGTATCCTGTTTATTTGCAGTGTTATTGCACTGAATCTTTACTGCACTGTGAAAAGAGATAATGCACAGCCACCAAATACTGAGAGACTTTGGGACTTTCCAGCCTGTGCACTGAGAAGCTAATAAATTTTCATTGCTGTCATAAGGGACAAAAAAGAGCTAAATTCAGTCATTCCCACTGACTTTTATTGAGACACAATACAAGTCTATGGCGGCTGTGGACTGCAACATTGTTTCTATCAGGTTGTTCTTCTCCAGCCTCATCACTCACACTAGAAGGTTCGGGATCAGTTCAAAACTGTATAAAAGAAGAGCAGTCAGAGCCCCTAGTGGCTTGCAGATTAGGACCAATGTTTAGTAGGAGAGACTTTGCCAGACTGCACAAGTAAAAAGAAGAAGAAGCTGAGATGGGGATACTCTGCCTGATGACTGAGTCGCAAACTCAGGGTACTAGCCTTGTGAGACAGAGAGGGACAGCTAGCTCAGGCCTTTTCGTCAGCATGGAACCTTCTTCTGCCAGAGGGGAGACTGGAGAAGCCAGCTCAGTGCATTGCCTGTATTGTTTTGCACTTGCGTTCCTCCAGTAAATCCTGACTCTCTGGACTTATTTCCTATTGGGGTACATCACAGCACACCTTAGCATTCCTTACGAAGAGCACCAACACATGATGACACCTTAATGGTGTCTTGCGGATCTAGCATAGTGTTGGGGCCACCTCAAACCAGATCTCTGCACATGGGAGGCCATATGATTGTAATAAAATCACCTAGTAATAATAAACAACCCATGACTGATGTAAAAATGGAAATCAGACATCATATAGTACAAGACAATCTCTCTCTTAACAAAGCTAGAACCAGCCCTGTACCTCACATGGATCCAGAGATCTCCCGATTCATTGCTACAATTGTTCTGCTAGATTTATTTCAGGGGTGTGTCCTTTCTCAGAGGGCATGTCTTTTTTTCTGTAGCTCTTTCCCTGTAACTGCCAAAGCTTCTAACAGAAGATATGTCTGGTGACATTTGAAGATTTAAATTGAGCATGTGCGACCACCTCAGTGAGGTTGACAGAAAAATAAGAAGAATAGCAAACAGCAGGTGGCGCTATACAGATAGAGATCAGTGAATAACTCACTGGCTATAATAAGTTTTTAATTACACTATTTAGATCCAGGGGCTGGTTTGAAAAATGTAGAATATTTTAGTGCCACCACCCACAGCGAATAGCTTTCTAACAAAAGAGCATTTTTAGTATTAGTAACAGATAGAGATGTTAATGTGTATTAAATTTTATTACTAGAGAAAAGAAGTATCACATAACATCAGTTTTTTTCAGTTTTTGTGTCAAAGTAAAAACAACCGAATATATAATTGTGATGGACGCTCGACTCCACCTTTTTTTCTAATAGCCAGAACAGAGAATATATTGGGGTTAGATAGTCTGTACAGATCGCTTTGATTTAGATGCGTCTCCTGGAGGCAGGAAACGCTTGTAGAGTGAGAACAAAATAGAGAAAAAAAGGGAAGTTAAAGTGGGGCATGGGATGCGGGCCCAACGGGCGCCAAAGGAGCAGAATGCTGTCAGAAGAAGTATTGATGGAAGAAGCAAGAACCAAGGGAAAGGAAAAAAGGAAAGAGAGAAAGAAAAGGATGGCAGCAACCTACTAAAAGAAGTGACGGTACACAAATATGTACCGCAAAAAAATAGGACAAATGAATGTGGTAGGGCGCCAATCTATTTCCCAGACATGAATGAGGTTTGCATGAAGTGAAAATGGCATATGGTGGGATAAAGATTAAAAATATATGGGTAGAATTGATTTTAATACTATAAGTAAAAACAAAGGACTATGTCCCGTGAGAATGTATTGACCGAGACCGGCCACGTGACCGGGTAACCAACCATTCAGACGAACCTCGATTTGACCTTCCCCCACACTTCGGGAGGACTTCTCTCCCTTCCCCTCGTTTTGTTACCTTTTTACAATCTTTTATGCATATTAAGGAATTTATTGTATAATAATTCTGTATATCGCCATTATTTATTATTTTATTACCTATTTTTGGTTTTCCCATGCGCTCCACCACTGGAACGCATCACTACTTCCGGTCCGGACATCCCAGCAACCGGAAGTAACTGAGTACTGAACTCGCCGGTGGCGCGCGAACACACATGTGGAGAAAGATCTGCCTTCTATGTATATATATATATATATATATATATATATATATATATATATACAAAATGACAAAAAACAGACGTATAAGTGTCTGCATTTATACGTATATTTTATTTTATGTGCTCCTGATGAAGGGGATCCTTACTAATTCCCCGAAACGCATTGAGCTGTATCAAATAAAGAATACCTACCACTACAGAAGTCCTCGGGTCATCCATCTCAAGGGACGTGGTGTATCTACTATTCTATAGGCGACCTCGGCGAGGGAGGGACAGGGGACGGGTGTTATGTGCTTTATCCCGCCACCCCCCTCCCTGGTGAAGTAAGTCATCAAGCCTTATTTTATTTTTCAATGCATTCTCACGGGACACAGTCCTTTTGTTTTTACTTATAGTATTAATATCAATACTACCCATATATTTTTAATCTTTATCCCACCATATGCCATTTTCACTTCATGCAAACCTCATTCATGTCCGGGAAATAGATTGGCGCCCTACCACATTCATTTGTCCTTGTAGAGTGAGAGCTTGCTTCCAGAAGAGTGACCTCTTGCAAGGAGAATTTAACCCTTTGACATTAAGGGAAACAATATTAAGAAGCATTGGAATTAAAGAGGGGCATGCTAAGTGCCGCCATTAGTACGATGAGAAAAATCGGTGGAGATGTCTTCTGGGAAAGACATATATTAAGGTCTCTCTGTGCCTAGGCCATAAGCAGGGATAGAATGGGAACTTTAAATGGCCTTGGAAAAAAAATAAAAGTGGGCCCAAGTTTTAGGCAAGTCCAAATTGACAGAAGACGGGGCAACACAAGTAGGCAGAGACACCAGAAGTAGGTGGGTCTAGCAATACCATAGTGCAGCACAAAGTACCGCCCCAGCAAAACTAAATACAACAGTGAAACTTTCAGAAAGGCGCTAGTACCTTTTACTCTTAGCATTAATTTATGCTGAGGGCATTAGATCATTATGTACCTGGCCAGCAGCCGCAAGAAGGCCTCGGGCTGCCCTCTGGGCATCGGACCACCAGGAAGTTTTCCTGTAGGGTCTATGACCAGTCTGCCCCTGGCCATAAGCAATGAGTATACACCTGGGAATCATATCTGTGATGGTCATAACAAAGGAGAAAAAAAAGAAAAAGAGTGAGAAAGTAAGAAAAGATAAGGAGAGTCAGAGAAGAAAGGGTTTTTAGTAAAGTAGTACAACAAGTTGAACTCATCTCTTGTGGGCGGGTCGATCAGGAAAAGATCCAGGAATGAACATGCCGAGGTCTTAAAGTCTTAAGACCCATGTATAATCAAGGTATAAACCACGAAGAAGGTTTGGAGGTCCAATCAGATACTCATTTAGGCTTTTTCTTGCTGTAGGTCATCGTTGTCCATACTTCTTGCACAGTGAGAAGAGAACCTCCAGATCTTATGAATGCAGCTTCTCTAGGATCGATGAGCGTCCATTCATGACATAAACCAGTAGCTTCCCCCACCACTTTAGATCCATCCTTCGATATGATCAACATGCCCTAGAATCCCCTGCGATAGGCGACATCTCTCAATGCCATTGTGCTAGAGATAAAAGCTCTTCTCCTATCTAGTGTGATTGCTGAGAGGTCTGCAAACAATAGGATATTCTTAAAATGGTCAGGCAGTTCTGGAGCCTTCTGGGTGGCCTCCATCAGTCATTCTTTAATGTGGAAGAAGTGAAGTTGGGCAAACACATATCTAGGTATGTATGGGGGTTAGTGATTTGGGCTTTGACAGTTGGATCTATCTGGGTGGCATATGGAAACACACAGGAAAAAAGTTCAAAAGGAACTCCATAAGCGCCTCAGGCTTAACTGATTCTGGAATACCTTGAAATTGCACGTTATTTTGTCTTGATCGATCTTTAATCTCAGCTACAGAAAAAAAAAGTATAACAAATTCTGACTTACGCTTGTATAAATGAATTCATTCCATGTGGGCAAAAAGGCTTCACTTCACATGGGTTACTTCAATGTCAACTAGTTTTAGTTTTATATTGTCCACTTCTTCTTCCACTGAGTTTGCCACGTCCACCAGCTCGTTGTGTGCAGAGTCTGCCATCTTGGTTTTCTCTCTTAGTGAAGCAACCTCTAGCCAAACTTGCCTGAGAGCAAGCTGAAACTCCTATTGGATGAAGGCTTTAGTCACAGCAGTAGTCACATAGTGGCCTCTGTAAGGGGATGACCGGACTTAAAGGGGTTCTCTGGGAATTAGGAATATGAAAATAAGTAAATATGACTTTATTATAATTATATTCCCAAATCTTTAATTTATTTTGTCTAGGGAGCAATCATTACGGGAAATAAAATGGCCGCCGTCCTATTAGTGCACAAAAAACCTGTCCTAATCAGACAGCAGGACAAGTTACTTCACAACACTGAGGTAAAGAGCTGCCTCATCCTCCTCTCTGCTCTACTTGTCAGGGATTATGATTAGAGATGAGCGGGCATGCTCGGCTGTGCATGCTCGGGTGCAATGTTCGAGTAGTAGAGTACGGATTTTAAAATCTGTACGCTAATGCGTACGCATCTTCAAATCTGTACGCATTAGCGTACAAATTTATAAAATGCATACGCATTAGTGTACAAATTATAAGATGCATATGCTACTACTCGAAAATTGCACCCGAGCATGCTCGCTCATGTCTAATTATGATCCTGAATAAAGGTGATAAGATCTTCAGCTGAATTTCTGTGGGAATGGAGTTCAGGAGGAGACATGAAGTACAGAGAGGACGGACAGGACAGACTGTGGTTATGTGGGGCTGTGGTCATTGAGACTGCACTCATTAGCCACATCTGCTCCATTCCTACAGAGATTCAGCTGAAGTTCTTATCATCTGTATTCAGGATCATAATCCCTGACAAGCAGAGCAGAGATGGGGATGAGGCAGCTCTTTAGCTCAGTGTTTTAAAGTAACTTGTCCTCCTGTGTGATTAGGACAGGTTTTGTGTGTACTAATAGGACGGCGGCCATTTTGTTTCCCCTGATGTTTGCTCCCCAGACAAAACAAGCCATTATAACTAATGAAAGGTATTTGGGAATATATTTATAATGAAGTAATATTTAGGTATTTTCATTTTCTTAATTCCCTGAGAACCCCTTTAATGTCTCTATGCAAGTTAGTCTGCAATTTACCTGCAGAAGAGAAAGATTACAAGTGGTGAAATATCCCCAATTTCGCACGAGGAAGGCACTGCAAGAAGTGATGTTGAGCATGAGGAACCATGACTGTCAGGTTCAAAGACTGCTCAGGAGAAAGAGTATAGGTCAGCTCTATGGTGCTTGTTGTTTAGAAGCTCTGGCAGGTGCATGGTCTTGTTCTTGTGAGGGTCTATTGGCACCATCTTGTTGCATGGCCTCTGCCGCTGGAAAGAATTTCACGAGCTTCAGCAGTTTGGTTCAGAAGCTATTGGACCACTACTCAAGTAAGAATTTGGTTGGATAGCAACTGGTAAAGTCACAAAGCACTGGAGCTCAGGCATTAAACGTCCTGCTCCATGTCCCGCTGGACTCACCCTCTGGTCCTCCCGGGCTTATTAGTTTTTTACCATTCAATCTTTTACATGATTGAATTGAGAACCAAGGACCCGGTGAACAAATTTAGTCTGGCATGTAGCGTTAGGAATCATTCATACGAACGATCACGCAGGAGACTAATTATCCACAATTTTTTTAAATCCTTGTCTCGTGTATGGCCAGCTTAAAAGAAAATGAAGTCTCATACACATAGTGAATGCTATGGGATCATCTCTGTAGACTTTGAAGAACATTAGATGATTAACTTTCCACTGGTGATATAGAGTCAGTAAATGTCTGCCAGTTACCTTCTCCAGATGATCTGGTGTATCTGACAACTACCTTGCTGCTGTCACCCTCATTCAAGCTCTTGTCAGAGTTAATTGGGAAACTCATTAATGTGGCCTTGCATAAGAAAGAAACCTATGTAACTTCTAATGTCATGTAGACTAAATACAGACATCTACTGCAGGTACTGAAACCTCCTGAATGTCAAAATATTGTATTGCCATTATTAAGTCCCAGCATGCTGTGCAGACTTTACACTGAGAGCATACAAGCTATGGATGTCTAATAACACCACCGATACATAGGAGGCAGTATTATAGTAGTTATATTATTGTACATAGGAGCAGTATTATAGTAGTTATATTCTTGTACATAGGAGCAGTATTATAGTAGTTATATTCTTGTACATAGGAGCAGTATTATAGTAGTTATATTCTTGTACATAGGAGCAGTATTATAGTAGTTATATTCTTGTACATAGGAGGCAGTATTATAGTAGTTATATATTCTTGTACATAGGAGGCAGTATTATAGTAGTTATATTCTTGTACATAGGAGCAGTATTATAGTAGTTATATTCTTGTACATAGGAGCAGTATTATAGTAGTTATATTCTTGTACATAGGAGCAGTATTATAGTAGTTATATTCTTGTACATAGGAGGCAGTATTATAGTAGTTATATTCTTGTACATAGGAGCAGTATTATAGTAGTTATATTCTTTGTACATAGGAGCAGTATTATAGTAGTTATATTCTTGTACATAGGAGCAGTATTATAGTAGTTATATTCTTGTACATAGGAGCAGTATTATAGTAGTTATATTCTTGTACATAGGAGCAGTATTATAGTAGTTATATTTCTTGTACATAGGAGCAGTATTATAGTAGTTATATTCTTTGTACATAGGAGCAGTATTATAGTAGTTATATTCTTGTACATAGGAGCAGTATTATAGTAGTTATATTCTTGTACATAGGAGCAGTATTATAGTAGTTATATTCTTGTACATAGGAGCAGTATTATAGTAGTTATATTTCTTGTACATAGGAGCAGTATTATAGTAGTTATATTCTTGTACATAGGAGCAGTATTATAGTAGTTATATTCTTGTACATAGGAGGCAGTATTATAGTAGTTATATTCTTGTACATAGGAGCAGTATTATAGTAGTTATATTCTTGTACATAGGAGCAGTATTATAGTAGTTATATTCTTGTACATAGGAGGCAGTATTATAGTAGTTATATTCTTGTACATAGGAGCAGTATTTATAGTAGTTATATTCTTGTACATAGGAGCAGTATTATAGTAGTTATATTCTTGTACATAGGAGCAGTATTATAGTAGTTATATTCTTGTACATAGGAGCAGTATTATAGTAGTTATATTCTTGTACATAGGAGGCAGTATTATATAGTAGTTTATATTCTTGTACATAGGAGCAGTATTATAGTAGTTATATTCTTGTACATAGGAGGCAGTATTATAGTAGTTTATATTCTTGTACATAGGAGCAGTATTATAGTAGTTATATTCTTGTACATAGGAGCAGTATTATAGTAGTTATATTCTTGTACATAGGAGCATAGCAGTATTATAGTAGTTATATTCTTGTACATAGGAGCAGTATTATAGTAGTTATATTCTTGTACATAGGAGCAGTATTATAGTAGTTATATTCTTGTACATAGGAGGCAGTATTATAGTAGTTATATTCTTGTACATAGGAGCAGTATTATAGTAGTTATATTCTTGTACATAGGAGCAGTATTATAGTAGTTATATTCTTGTACATAGGAGGCAGTATTATAGTAGTTTATATTCTTGTACATAGGAGCAGTATTATAGTAGTTATATTCTTGTACATAGGAGGCAGTATTATAGTAGTTATATTCTTGTACATAGGAGCAGTATTATAGTAGTTATATTCTTGTACATAGGAGCAGTATTATAGTAGTTATATTCTTGTACATAGGAGCAGTATTATAGTAGTTATATTCTTGTACATAGGAGGCAGTATTATAGTAGTTATATTCTTGTACATAGGAGCAGTATTATAGTAGTTATATTCTTGTACATAGGAGCAGTATTATAGTAGTTATATTCTTGTACATAGGAGCAGTATTATAGTAGTTATATTCTTGTACATAGGAGGCAGTATTATAGTAGTTATATTCTTGTACATAGGAGGCAGTATTATAGTAGTTATATTCTTGGTACATAGGAGCAGTATATAGTAGTTATATTCTTGTACATAGGAGGCAGTATTATAGTAGTTATATTCTTGTACATAGGAGGCAGTATTATAGTAGTTATATTCTTGTACATAGGAGCAGTATTATAGTAGTTATATTCTTGTACATAGGAGCAGTATAATAGTAGTTATATTCTTGTACATAGGAGGCAGTATTATAGTAGTTATATTCTTGTACATTAGGAGGCAGTATTATAGTAGTTATATTCTTGTACATAGGAGCAGTATTATAGTAGTTATATTCTTGTACATAGGAGCAGTATTATAGTAGTTATATTCTTGTACATAGGAGCAGTATTATAGTAGTTATATTCTTGTACATAGGAGGCAGTATTATAGTAGTTATATTCTTGTACATAGGAGGCAGTATTATAGTAGTTATATTCTTGTACATAGGAGGCAGTATTATAGTAGTTATATTCTTGTACATAGGAGGCAGTATTATAGTAGTTATATTCTGTACATAGGAGCAGTATTATAGTAGTTATATTCTTGTACATAGGAGCAGTATTATAGTAGTTATATTCTTGTACATAGGAGCAGTATTATAGTAGTTATATTCTGTACATAGGAGCAGTATTATAGTAGTTATATTCTTGTACATAGGAGCAGTATTATAGTAGTTATATTCTTGTACATAGGAGCAGTATTATAGTAGTTATAATCTTTGTACATAGGAGCCAGTATATAGTAGTTATATTCTTGTACATAGGAGCAGTATTATAGTAGTTATATTCTTGTACATAGGAGGCAGTATTATAGTAGTTATATTTCTTGTACATAGGAGCAGTATTATAGTAGTTATATTCTTGTACATATAGGAGCAGTATTATAGTAGTTATATTCTTGTACATAGGAGCAGTATTATAGTAGTTTATATTCTTGTACATAGGAGCAGTATTATAGTAGTTATATTCTTGTACATAGGAGCAGTATTATAGTTAGTTATATTCTTGTACATAGGAGCAGTATTATAGTAGTTATATTCTTGTACATAGGAGGCAGTATTATAGTAGTTATATTCTTGTACATAGGAGCAGTATTATAGTAGTTATATTCTTGTACATAGGAGCAGTATTATAGTAGTTTATATTCTTGTACATAGGAGCAGTATTATAGTAGTTATATTCTTGTACATAGGAGGCAGTATTATAGTAGTTATATTCTTGTACATAGGAGCAGTATTATAGTAGTTATATTCTTGTACATAGGAGCAGTATTTATAGTAGTTATATTCTTGTACATAGGAGCAGTATTATAGTAGTTATATTCTTGTACATAGGAGCAGTATTATAGTAGTTATATTCTTGTACATAGGAGGCAGTATTATAGTAGTTATATTCTTGTACATAGGAGCAGTATATATAGTAGTTATATTCTTGTACATAGGAGCAGTATTATAGTAGTTATATTCTTGTACATAGGAGCAGTATTATAGTAGTTATATTCTTTGTACATAGGAGGCAGTATTATAGTAGTTTATATTCTTGTACATAGGAGCAGTATTATAGTAGTTATATTCTTGTACATAGGAGCAGTATTATAGTAGTTATATTCTTGTACATAGGAGCAGTATTATAGTAGTTATATTTCTTGTACATAGGAGCAGTATTATAGTAGTTATATTCTTGTACATAGGAGGCAGTATTATAGTAGTTATATTCTTGTACATAGGAGGCAGTATTATAGTAGTTATATTCTTGTACATAGGAGCAGTATTATAGTAGTTATATTCTTGTACATAGGAGCAGTATTATAGTAGTTATATTCTTTGTACATAGGAGCAGTATTATAGTAGTTATATTCTTGTACATAGGAGGCAGTATTATAGTAGTTATATTCTTGTACATAGGAGCAGTATTATAGTAGTTATATATTCTTGTACATAGGAGCAGTATTATAGTAGTTATATTCTTGTACATAGGAGCAGTATTATAGTAGTTATATTTCTTGTACATAGGAGCAGTATTATAGTAGTTATATTCTTGTACATAGGAGCAGTATTATAGTAGTTATATTCTTGTACATAGGAGGCAGTATTATAGTAGTTATATTCTTGTACATAGGAGCAGTATTATAGTAGTTATATTCTTGTACATAGGAGCAGTATTATAGTAGTTATATTCTTGTACATAGGAGGCAGTATTATAAGTAGTTATATTCTTGTACATAGGAGCAGTATTATAGTAGTTATATTCTTGTACATAGGAGGCAGTATTATAGTAGTAGTAGTTATATTCTTGTACATAGGAGCAGTATTATAGTAGTTATATTCTTGTACATAGGAGCAGTATTATAGTAGTTATATTCTTGTACATAGGAGCAGTATTATAGTAGTTATATTCTTGTACATAGGAGCAGTATTATTTTAGTTATATTCTTGTACATAGGAGCAGTATTATAGTAGTTATATTCTTGTACAGGGCCGGACTGGGACTGAAATTCAGCCCTGGCATTTTGAAATCAAAGAGGCCCACATGCCTCGACTTTTTAAAGTCACAGCCAACCCTTTTAGAGGCCCTAAAAATTATTAAAATATAATAATTTAATAAACGTAAACCACACCAAACAAGGTAAATAAACCGCCCCTGCAGAGAGAGATGGAAAAGCTATATCTCCTGATAGGGTACGGGTCTAGAACTCAGACCCGGACTGATCAAAACTTTTGATATGTCTCTGTGACATGTCAAAAGTCTTTCAGTTCATCAGTGGCCCTATTACACAGATTGATTTTGCGGACAAGGATAGGCATTGTTACAGTGGATCTGCAAAAAAAACGGATGCCATACGGAACATCATCCTTTTTTTGCGGATCCGCAATTTGCAGACCGCAAAACACAATGTTCGTGTGAATGTAGCCTAATACAGCGCCCCATACCTCGTACATCCAGTATAATACAGCGCCCCATACCTCTTACATCCAGTATAATACAGCGCCCCATACCTCTTACATCCAGTATAATACAGCGCCCCATACTCGTACATCCAGTATAATACAGCGCTCATACCTCTACATCCAGTATACATACAGCGCCCCATACCTCGTACATTCCAGTATAATACAGCGCCGCCATACCTCTTAGCATCAGTATAATACAGCGCCCCATACCTCTTACATCCAGTATAATACAGCGCCCCATACCTCTTACATCCAGTATAATACAGCGCCCCATACCTCTTACATCCAGTATAATACAGCGCCCCATACCTCTTACATCTAGTATAAATACAGCGCCCCATACCTCTTACATCCAGTATAATACAGCGCCTCATACCTCTTACATCCAGTATAATACAGCGCCCCATACCTCTTACATCCAGTATAACACAGCGCCCCATACCTCTTACATCCAGTATAATACAGCGCCCCATACCTCTTACATCCAGTATAATACAGCGCCCCCTTACCATAACCCCATCCTTACATCCAGTATAATACAGCGCCCCATACCTCTTACATCCAGTATAATACAGCGCCCCATACCTCTTACATTCAGTATAATACAGCGCCCCATCCCTCTTACATCCAGTATAATACAGTGCCCCATACCTCTTACATCCAGTATAATACAGCGCCCCATACCTCTTACATCCAGTATAATACAGTGCCCCATCCCTCTTACATCCAGTATAAATACAGCGCCCCATACCTCTTACATCCAGTATAATACAGCGCCCCATACCTGCTTACATCCAGTATAATACAGCGCCTCATACCTCGTACATCCAGTATAATACAGAGCCCCATACCTCTTACATCCAGTATAATACAGAGCCCCATACCTCTTACATCCAGTATAATACAGCGCCCCCATACCTCTTACATCCAGTATAATACAGTGCCCCATCCCTCTTACATCCAGTATAATAACAGCGCCCCATACCTCTTACATCCAGTATAATACAGCGCCCCATACCTCTTACTCCAGTATAATACAGCATACCTCGTACATCCAGTATAATGCAGCGCCCCATACCTCGTACATCCAGTATAATACAGAGCCCCCATACCTCTTACATCCAGTATATACAGCGCCCCATACCTCTTACATCCAGTATAATACAGCGCCCCATACCTCTTACATCCAGTATAATACAGCGCCCATACCTCTTACATCCAGTATAATACAGCGCCCCATATACCTCTTACATCCAGTATAATACAGCGGCCCCATACCTCTTACATCCAGTATAATACAGCGCCCCATACCTCTTACATCCAGTATAATACAGCGCCCATACCTCTTACATCCAGTATAATACAGCGCCCCATACCTCTTACATCCAGTATAATACAGCGCCCCATACCTCTTACATCCCAGTATAATACAGCGCCCCAATACCTCTTACATCCGTATAATACAGCCCATCCTCTTACATCCAGTATAATACAGCGCCCCATCCTCTTACATCCAGTATAATACAGCGCCCCATACCTCTTACATCCAGTATAATACAGCGCCTCATACCTCGTACATCCAGTATAATACAGGCCCCATACCTCTTACATCCAGTATAATACAGAGCCCCATACCTCTTACATCCAGTATAATACAGCGCCTCATACCTCTTACATCCACTATAATACAGCGCCCCATACCTCTTACATCCAGTATAATACAGCGCCCCATACCTCTTACATCCAGTATAATACAGCGCCCCATACCTCTTACATCCAGTATAATACAGCTCCCCATACCTCTTACATCCAGTATAATACAGCGCCCCCATACCTCTTACATCCAGTATAAACACAGCGCCCCATACCTCTTACATCCAGTATAATACAGCGGCCCCATACCTCTTACATCCAGTATAATACAGCCGCCTCATACCTCGTACATCCAGTAATAATACAGCGTCCCATACCTCTTACATCCAGTATAATACAGAGCCCCCATACCTCTTACATCCAGTATAATACAGCGCCCCATACTCTTACATCCAGTATAATACAGCGCCCCCATACTCTACATCCAGTATAATACAGCGCCTCATACCTCTTACAGTATAATACAGCGCCATACCTCTACATCCAGTATAATACAGCGCCCCATACCTCTTACATCCAGTATAATACAGCGCCCCATACCTCTTACATCCAGTATAATACCGCCTCCCATCTCTTACATCAGTATAATACAGCGCCTCATACCTCTTACATCCAGTATAATACAGCGCCCCATACCTCTTACATCCAGTATAATACAGCGCCCCATACTCTTACATCAGTATAATACAGCGCCTCTCCTCTTACATCCACTATAATACAGCGCCCCATACCTCTTACATCCAGTATAATACAGCGCCCATACCTCTTACATCCAGTATAATACAGCGCCCCATACCTCTTACATCCAGTATAATACAGCGCCCATACCTCTTACATCCAGTATATATACAGCGCCCATACCTCTTACATCCAGTATAATACAGCGCCCATACCTCTTACATCCAGTATAAACAGCGCCCCATACCTCTTACATCCAGTATAATACAGCGCCCCATACCTCTTACATCCAGTATAATACATCATACCCTCCCCCCCATACCTCTTACATCCAGTAATACAGCCCCATACCTCTTACATCCAGTATAATACAGCGCCCCAGACCTCTTACATCCAGTATAATACAGCGCCCCATACCTCTTACATCCAGTTAATAATACAGCGCCCCATACCTCTTACATCCAGTATAATACAGCGCCCCATACCTCTTACATCCAGTATAATACAGCGCCCCATACCCTTACATCCGTATAATACAGCGCCCCATACCTCTTACATCAGTCCAGCGCCCCATAACCTCTTAATCATAATACAGCGCCCCATCCAGTATAATACCGCCTCATACCTCTTACATCCAGTATAATACAGCGCCCCATACCTCTTACATCCAGTATAATACAGCGCCCCATACCTCTTACATCCAGTATAATACAGCGCCTCATACCTCGTACATCCAGTATATAGATACAGCGTCCCATACCTCTTACATCCAGTATAATACAGAGCCCCATACCTCTTACATCCAGTATAATACAGCGCCTCATCCCTCTTACATCCACTATAATACAGCGCCCCATACCTCTTACATCCAGTATAATACAGCCCCATACCTCTTACATCCAGTATAATACAGCGCCCCATACCTCTTACATCTAACATACCTCTCCATCCATAATACAGCGCCCCATACCTCTTACATCCAGTATAATACAGCACCCCATACCTCTTACATCCAGTATAATACAGCTCCCCATACCTTGTACATCCAGTGACGTCTCCTCTCATGTAGATCTTTTCTTTCCTCATCTTCTCCTTTCAGACCAGATGCTATTTTTCAGCCATTTCTCATCTCTGCAGTTTGACAGAAAAAAAATCTTAGTTTACTACTTTTCCATCATCCTCCCGTCTTCTGGACAAATCATCCTACCACCTCCAGTACTGTGCCACTAGTACCACACAGATAGTGCCCTTTAATAATTATTGGCACAAAATGCCCTAAAATAACTGCGCCCAGCAAATGGTGTCCCGTAATAGTGTGAACATAACGTCCCCCAGAAATAACTGCACTGATACTGTGCCAGGTGCCCCCACAGTAATAGTGACCCCCACAGTAATAGTGCCCCCCAAAGTCCCAACTAATAATTCTCTGCCAGAGTGCACTTGTTAGTAATAGTGCCCCCAACAGTACTAATGTCCCCACTGTGCCCCAGAAGTAATAATGCTTCCAACGTGCCAGTAAGAAGTGCCCCCAAAATTTCACCCCAATAATGTGCCAGTAAGAAGTGCTCCCCACCCATAGATGCCGCCCCAAATTATGTGCCAGTAAGAAAATGCCCCCAGTGCCCCATGAGCCAGTAAAAATGCCCCCAGTGCCAGTAAAAATGCCCCCAGTGGCCCATGTGCCAGTAAAAATGCCCCCAGTGCCAGTAAAAATGCCCCAGTGCCAGTAAAAATGCCCCCAGTGCCAGTAAAAATGCCCCCATGTGCCCCATGTGCCAGTAAAAATGCCCCCAGTGCCAGTAAAAATGCCCCCAGTGCCCCATTGTGTCAGGAAAAAATGCCCCCAGTGCCCATTGTGTCAGTAAAAATGCCCCAAGTGCCAGTAAAAATGCCCCCAGTGCCCCATGTGCCAGTAAAAATGCCCCCAGTGCCAGTAAAAATGCCCCCATGTGCCCCATGTGCCAGTAAAAATGCCCCAGTGCCAGTAAAAATGCCCCCAGTGCCCCATTGTGGTCAGTAAAAATGCCCCAGTGCCCCATTGTGTCAGTAAAAATGCCCCAGTGCCAGTAAAAATGCCCCCAGTGCCCCATTGTGCCAGTAAAAATGTTCCCCAGTGCCAGTTAAAATCCCCCCAGTGCCCATAAAAATGCCCCCAGTGCCCCATTTAGCCAGTAAAAATGCCCCATGTGCCAGTAAAAATGCCCCAGTGCCCTATGTGCCAGTAAAAATGCCCCCAGTGCCATAAAAATGCCCCCAGTGCCCCCATTGTGCCAGTAAAAATGCCCCAGTGCAGTAAAAATGCCCCAGTGCCAGTAAAAATGCCCCCATGTGCCAGTAAAATGCCCCCATGTGCCCCATAGAGCTCCGGTCGGTTGCTACAATAAAAAAAAATAACACTTATACTTACCTCCAGCAGCGATGCGATGAGGCCCTCTTCCGGCCTGTGTCCCGCGCTGTACGGCTCAGGCGGCGCGATGACGTCATCGCGCCGCCTGAGCCGGCCTCTGATAGACTGCAGGCCTAGTGCCTGCAGCCTATCAGAGGAACGGGCAGGGGAGACGCCTCTCCCTCCCCTGCCGCAGTACAATACAGGCATCTGTATCGCCGTCCTGAGGACGGCGATACAGATGACTATGGAGATGAGCGGCTTCCACAATGGAAGCGCTCATCTCCCTCCTGCCCCCGCTGACCGCCCCGCATTATGCCGCAGGGCCGCGCCGCACCTGCCTAATTGGCGGTGCGGCCCTGCAAGGGTGGACTGGACCGGCCCACGGAGGGCAGCGGCCCTTCTGGCATTTGCCAGAAGTGCCAGACGGCCAGTCCGGCCCTGTTCTTGTACATAGGAGGCAGTATTATAGTAGTTATATTCTTGTACATAGGAGGCAGTATTATAGTAGTTATATTCTTGTACATAGGAGGCAGTATTATAGTAGTTATATTCTTGTACATAGGAGGCAGTATTATAGTAGTTATATTCTTGTACATAGGGGCAGTATTATAGTAGTTATATTCTTGTAGATAGGAGCAGTATTAAGTAGTTATATTCTGTACATAGGAGCAGTATTATAGTAGTATATTCTTGTACATAGGAGCAGTATTATAGTAGTTATATTCTTGTACATAGGAGGCATATTATAGTAGGTATATTCTTGTACATAGGAGCAGTATTATAGTAGTTATATTCTTGTAGATAGGAGCAGTACTATAGTAGTTATATTCTTGTACATAGGAGCAGTATTATAGTAGTTATATTCTTGTAGATAGGA